>JAODAL010022388.1:0-64842 GCA_025379985.1 Phyllomedusa bahiana | reverse complement strand
ATTTCAATAGTTTCCATATATTTCATTAGTATTTGGTGGCATTGTCCTTAAACTATATGACTTGGGTCAAATGTTTTGCATATCCTTCCACAAGCTTCTCACAATAGTTGGTAGGAATTTTGGCCCTTTCCTCCTGACAGAACTGGTGTAACTCAGCCATGTTTGGAGGTTGCTTTGCTCGCACCGGCCCTTTTCAGCTTTGCCCATAAATTTTCAATAGGATTGAGATCAGGGCATTGTGATTGCCGCTCCAAAACATTGACTTGGTTATCCTTAAGCCACTTTGTAACCAGTTTGGCAGTAGCTTCATGTCATTGTCCATTTGGAAGACCCAATTCTGCCTCAGCTTTAACTTCCTGACTGATGTCTTGAGATGTTGCTTCAGTATTGACACAATCTTCTTTCCCCATGATGCCATCTATTTTGTGAAGTGAACCAGTCCCTCCTGTAGTAAAACAACCCCACAACAGGATGCTGCCAACCCTGTGTTTCACAGTTGGGTTAGGGTTCTTAGGCTTTCAAGCTTCTCCTTTTTTCCTCAAAACGTAACGATGGTCATTATGGACAAACAGTTCTGTCAGACTACAGGACATGTCTCAAAAATGTAGGTCTTTGTTCCTGTGCATTTGCAAACATTAATCTGGCTTTTATATATTTCTTTTGGAGTAATGGCTTCTCCCTGGCAGAGTGTGCTTTCAGCCCATGTTGATACAGTACTCATTTCACTGTGGATAATGACACAATGTTACCAGCTTCCCCCAGCATCTACACTGGGTCTTTTGCTTTTGTTCTTGGATTGATAAGCACATGTCTCACCAAAGCACGTTCATCACAGAGAAACAGAACCCGTCCCATTCCACAGCGGTATGATGGCTGGACATTCCCATCTTGTTTGTACTTGCGTATAATTGTTTGTACAGATGAACGAGGCAACTTCAGGTATCTGGAAATTGCACCCAAGGATGATCCAGACTTGTGCAAGTCCACAATTCTCTTCCTGATATCATGGCTGATTTCTTTAGAATTTCCCATGATGTTGCCCACAGTGTGTGACCCGTAACAAAGGGTTATCTAACCAGTTGAAAAAACACAGAAAAAGTACTGTGTCTTTATGCTGGACCAGATAATGTCACAATAGATGAGAAGTTATCGTTTTTCATTTTAAAGGGGTTTTGACATGAAGTAAAATTGACGTGGGAAGCTTGTAAATTAATAAACATTTTCACCATTCATTATTATTAAAAATTCTGGACTGTTTTTTTTTTTAGCTGCTCCTTTAGTGATCCCTTGTTTACAGCTCATCTCCAGGGGATACGACCAGGGCAGTGAGCTCCTCAGTCCTGGTCGCACATGCTCAGAAATCACCTCTCCTCTCAGGCAGCTACTGAGTGTTCAATCCCCAGGTGCTGTCATTCTACTCCCGTCCTCTGTACTCCTTAGTAATTAGTCAAACAATGCAAGTAAATTAAACAAATAAACCTCAATGAGATCTGTGCATTGATAAAGAGAAATAAAACCCACAGGTTTGGTTCTTGCAGGGACCCTTGTGCTGTGAAGCAAAAACTTTACCTATCTGCTATTTACAATTTTATACCTAAACAGACCTTTCTTTGACTACAGAGAGTAAAGGCCTGGTGAGGTCATCCTGCAAGGATATGCAATTCAAACAAATCACACACGCCCCCTTCTGAGCACAGGAAGCTGAAGAGCTGGATGCAGGAGGTATGAAATGAGATCGTGGCAAAACCCCTTTAACTATGGTCTTGCTCTGAACAGCACCTTTGTTTTGATGCCACCAGGGCCTGCCATAAAACACTTTGATTTAAGCCGTTTCTGTAATTATTCATTGTCTTCCAACACAACACAGCTATTCTGCTGCTGCCTGGAACCTGCAAAATCTGCTGCCCAGCACAGGTAACACAAGGCTTCCAGTGACAGAGAGGAAAGGAGACCAGGGAGCAGTGGTGACAAGAAGCATGTAATGTGGGACCTCTCGTACTATGGGGAGGGGTTAAGGACACCACTTGTTCAGAGTATAGGACATCACACGACAAGGAGATAAAACACCAGGAGCCTGGTCATGACTGACTGCAAAACTGGCTTTAAAGGGCTTTTACATGTGCTGAATGTCACACATTGCCCCATGTAAAAGGCTCTGTAATTAGCAGATGACTGAGTGAACCCTTGTTTATTGGTTGCTTGTGTTTTTTATGCTGCAGTAAAAATTATTGTTCCCTGTTTACATGGCGAGAAGTGCTGCCAATTGACGACCGTTCATGCGGTCATTCACTCCTGAAATTGGCAGTGGAGAGGGTCCCTTAATGAAATTCAATGGACAGGTTATATAGTCAATCGGCAAAAATACCTGCCCGTGTGAAAAAGGATTTATAGAAGGATCTCAATTAGGCCCTGTTCACATGACTGATTCGAAAGAGGTTATGGCCGCGGGTTCCGACACCGTTTCCGCGGCCAAAACCGCGGCCAAATTGCGCCCACTTTATTAACATGGTTTCCTATGGGAAACCGCGTTAAAATCCCCCGGGGGTTTGGGGGTTTTGGGGGCGGCCTTGCCGCGCATTTTTGAGAACTCCCCCTGCAATTCTTGACCCAAAAGTCCTCAGCGCGGCAGCCGCCGTGTTCCGGCGGCTGGGGCGCGGTTTTCCCCCCGCCACTAATTTGCAGGGGGGCAACCCTCGCCACAAGCCGCGCCCCAAACCATGTCCCACTTGCGATCCAGCCACGACCAGCGCGCGCGCCGCAAACTCGTGTCGGGAGATGCGAGTTTGAGGCGAGGGTAAGGAAACAAGGTCGGGCCGGGCTGAACTCGGGGGCCAAAAAACCGTCGTGTGCACATCCCCAAAGTACTACTTAGGCATCCAAACCTTATATCGAAAACCCATTTGCACAAAATTAATAAACAGCAGAAAACCACTATAAAATCCTAAGCTCAGAAATAAGAAGTAATTGATGCTAATAACAAGGTCGTATTTAAAAAGTTTTTTTATAAAAAAAATACAGAAAAAAAGACTTTGAAAAGCCAACTGGGTCACATTATTAAACCACCGCAAATATCCAAAGTAACCGTCGTTGCAGCATGGACAGCAGCTAGACAGGCTGGGAGAGACTCAAGTCCTGGAAGGGTGTCACAGGTATCTGGAGCCATGCGGACTGCCACAGTTGCTGGAGTGTTCAAGGATATGGATCCATAGATTGAGGGAATTGGGGGGCCGGGGGTAGACTTGGGGAGTCTTGGTTTATCTCTTCCAAAAAACTTTGGGGCATTTTCTACCATGAAACATGTCCTAGCCTTTGGGTAAAAAAATCCCATTTGTCCCAGGAAATACACTAACTCCAACGTTGCTTTTCCAGAAACTTCGGGTGTTTGTTATCTGATGTGTCTAGTGGTGCGCCATAGTTTTCATGTTGCTTATTCGCAACTGCATCATTTATCCACTAATGATATATTTTATATTTTCACAACAGCAGCATGCCAACAGTTCACGGAATATCTGGAGGCCCATAATCACCCCTTTTTGTAACTCTGATAAAGTGCCCTTTTGCCCATGACAACAACAAGGGATATGAATGCAGACAGCCTATCACACACCTTATATACCTACCAACCAGTCACCCCCGACTTCCTTTATGACTATTCTACCTATTGTGTAGTAGAATGCTTTTTCTCTTGTTTACTTTTTTTTTTTTTTTTTTTAAAAGGGCAGTCCCCCACGGGAGGGGTTTTCGCGGTTTTTTTAGACAAGCACAACGGGGTCTTTGGAAAACCGGCAGAGTCCCTACTGCAGGTTTTCCCTGCGGTTTTTGCCCGGGCCCCCCCCAAAAAAAATTTCAAAATCACTTTTTTCCCCTCCGAATAGTGCAGCAATGTGAAGGGGAGGGTCCCGGAGTAAAGTCGCCCCCTCCCACCCACCTCCACCCTGCGGCTGTGTGCACGGCACACAACCTGGACTAATACCGGTTGGGTAAACCGACCGGTATTTGTCCTCTGCCGTGGGGACATGCCCTAAAACTCAGCTATTTGTATATATTCCATATTCAATTTTCTGATGTCCTGAACTACTGTACATTGCTCAGAAGGGCACTCATAGTATATACAATACCATGCAGAAGCCTGCACATAGTATACATAGTTTACTACAGTTAGTATACATAGCCTTCCTGTTTTTTTTTTTTTTAAAAATTTTAATTAAACTTAAATGATAGATTGAACCTGTGACACAGTAGCTTGGCAGCAGTTTTTTCAAACCACATAAAGGGATATATGAAGACGTCTTTTGAAACACATATAATATGGATTTACTAATCCCTAGCTCCTTCTTTCGTGCAGCTCCGCCCCCTCCCCCCTTCCCCAACCAAAAAAGTGCTTTGAAACGTGAGGACAGTCAAATTATCTGCCCATTTCCAAATGGAAAAAACCATCTTTCTGCCCATTTTTTTTTTTCCGTACGGGGCCTCTAACCCCAGAAAACCAATTAAAAATATCACCAATTCATATCGGTTTAAACCGGTTTAATTTCCTGTAGAAGCAAGAGTAAAAAACAGGATCAACACCAAAATTAGGTATTACAGTTACATAGATTTGACATGTACTATGGGCAATTCCACAAAGGGATAATTCTGTTTTTGTTGGGGACAATATAGGGACATAATTTCTATAAAAGGCGGGCCCCCGGCTGCGGTAAACCCCACTTACTTAAGGCAAGAATTTTTCAAGATCAAAAATTCAAATTTTCAGACTAAATCTAGCCAAGCCAAAAATTTTTGGTTTAACCCCCAAGCCAAAGCCTGAAAAGTATTTTAAAGCCAAACATTTTTTTTTGTTTTTGCCTCCTTTCTTTTAACATTGTAACTTTTTTATTTTTCAAGACCAGTTGGATGAGGGCCTCGTTTTTTTCAAGAGAAGTTGTACTTTATGGGGGAATAGTTTAAATTCACTTATAAATTATTGCAGATATTTTATACTTATTTTTGTCAATTTTTTTTTTTTTTTTTACACCATTCACATTTAACACTTATTACTTTTTAGGTATATTCCACAGATTATTACGGTCGTGTGGATACCGAATATGTGTAGGGCTTTTTTTCTGTGTGTAATATATGCACAATTATTTTTTATTCAATATTTATATTTTATTTTTTACTTTTTTTTTTTTACTTTTTTTTTTTTTTTTAAATCCCATAAAGGGAGAACTGTATTACTTTTTTTTTTTAATTTTTTTATTAATACTTGGTAATGTATTAGCATATTCATATATGATAATACATTGTAATCTGTGTCAGACTGACACAGACAGCAGTCAGGGCTGCACACAGTCTGCCCTGATCACCGGCTTCTTACATAGACAGCCCTGGGGCCACTCTAGGTCTACAGGGCTGAAAATGCTGCCGTTCCCCGGGCTCTGTCGGGTAACCGGGTGTTCCGATCACCCGACAGAGGAGGGAAACCCTTTGATTGAGCTGCGGTGATGAACTGCAGCAATCAGAGGGTTAAAGCATCGGGGAGCAGAGGTCCAACACCAAAAGACATCACTGCAGATGAACGACCTGCACCAGCCAACGTCAATAGAGGAGTTAAAGAGAACCTATCACATAGATTATGCCCCCCTTGCTGAGGGCAGCACAAGCTTGTGTCAGACCTGCTGTTCCCAGCACTGTGTCCCTTATTCTTTAAGGTGCTGTAGTTTTAGAGCATTTAATGCTCAAATCTTATTCATGAGCAGGTGTTAGCCCCACCCCCCAAAGGCTAGCCCTGCCCACTGACAGTTATTCACCTGTTTCTACCTATTCAAAGTAATAGGTTTATCGGTTGAGGTGGGCAGGGCTAGCCTCAGGTGGGTGGGCTTTGAAAAAAACTGACTCTTTGAAAGACTCTTCTGGCTGAAAACTGCAGATCTGAGCATTAAATACACGAAGACTCCAGCATCTTACAGAATAAGGGACACAGCGCTATAAACAGCAGGTCTGACAATAGCTTGTGCTGTCCTCAGCCCGGGGGCATAATCTATGTAACAGGTTCTCTTTAAAATAAGGTTGATGCAGGTTAATTTGGAAGCTGCATAGATCTATATGCAGCCCCCACAAAATAAGCATGTCAATAGCTGCAGAGACAAGAGGAAGATTTGTGATCAAACATCTTGCACCTTCCCTGTACGTGTATATAATCCCACAGGGAGAGATAACAGATTTTTTTAATCATCTTTCCTTATCAGGCACATCACACCAATCACTCATGCTACATACAGACATCAATCAAATTGATATATTTTACACAAACTATTTTGTCCATACCTGCGCTTTAGCATAAAATCCACTGACCACTTCTTTACTAATACCGCTGTATGCTACAGTCATAGTGATAAAGATTATCACAAGAAAAGCATGTCTAATACATTTCTGACACTTACAAAAATTTCCATCAGTCAGGAAACATATTTTTAACCCTGCTTGCTGTAAATGATCATTTTCAACGAGTCTGAAGCATGTTACATATTACTTTCAGCTTGGGTCACAATTGCAAAGGGGTTTTCTCACAATGTAGTTTTACAGTCAGCTTTAAAATCACGCATGCTGTTCAGGCTATGAGCGGGTCTAAAACAGTGATTGACACTTCACCTCTGCTCTTTCTAGCGATTCCTGTTAAACTGACAAAGAGTGCAAGAGATTTATAAAGTGTCGTACTCAGGCTCTAAAGTGTGGACTTTTTTGGGGCGATTTGCGTCTGCAAAAGGGAAATGAGCGATGTGTTTTTATTTAAATGCATTTGTGTTTTACTTTTTTTCACTTTTCTCCATAGGGGATTGATCATGATTTTCAATCACGATACAATAGAGATTATACATAGAAAAGGTATGTACGGTCTTTAGCAAAATGTCACTCATCATGCCCGGCAATGCCCACAATGAAGTGCGGGGCATGGTGACGTCACAGACAGCCCAAAACTGTTTCTTATACTCCCAGGTACACAGACACCCCGAGAAAGGACGAAGGAAGAAGGAAAATAGGTTAGCAAAGTACAGCAAAGTTTTACAGGGCAAAGAAACTACTTTTAAACAGAAAACTGCGAAACTTTATTTTTTGTGCTGAACAACCCCTTGAAGAAAATATCTGCCAAATTGCTATGTAACTGCTAAATAACAGCATTTCTATGTTGGGGGAAGGTCTTATCCCCAACACAAACCCAAAATACTTTTCTTTGCAACTTTGATTTTTACTTTTAAAAAATATGCTCACGGGCAAATTTTTTGGCGCAATTTTGCGTCGTATTTCGCTCTAATAAAGCGAGTGCACAATGAAATTACGGTAATTATGTTCTTAAGAAACTATGGTTGCCTCCTCTCCCGCTCGTAAATCAAACGCATTTTTTCCCGGGGGAGATAAGTGACATGTCAATTACTTGCGGCGAATATGTGCCGCGAGTAATGCAAGTCAATGGGGCCGGCGGACTGCCAGCCCCCCCGCGCGTGGGACGACGTGCGTATTAGCGCGACTCCCAAATCACCCGGCACAATTTCGGCGTATGTACACGCCGCAATTTTGCCCTTTTTAACATCCCAAAGGGTTGTCATAAGGCAAGCTTAGGCTAACCTTTAAAGTGACTTGCCCTCTACATGGAATAAAAATAGAGCGCAACAAATATATTAAGAAACCTTTCTAATCATTCAGCTTCTAGAAACGTATTGAATTTATGTCTATAGAGAGAAATAGAAGCGATATATACTTAACAAAAGTTACTTTCACATATCTGGGTTAGAAATTACAAAATGAGAATTGTATGACTATTTACCACTGATCAGTCTAAAACACAAAGAACTTGAATGAATCCGACATAGAAGAAACAAACCTAACACAAACCTTGTAAATGCCAATGCCTGGATCAATGAGGAAGGCTCGGGCGGAAGTAGACGGCTGAGTGGGGTTGGTACTGAGTCGCGATTTGTGCTTATTTGCAGAGTTCTGATGGGTTTTCCCATCGGAGTCCTTTTTCTTTGTGGAAGGAGTTGCATCATCAGACTGTGAACGGATTAAGAGTTGTACAATGTCATTCAAGCCCACATTGTAGTCGAAAAGGGTATGCCCATCTTCAAGCTGTAAGTAATAATAAAAAATAAAAAAAAGGGATAAACATAACATTATCATTACTTTACATAAAAACAAAAATATAACAGAAAGAATAAAAAAAGTATAATTGAAGAAAAAAAAACAAAAAAAACAGGAAAAGTATAAATAAAAACATAAAACCGGATAAATATTACATTCTCGTTACTTTATATACGTAAAATGAAACAAAAAGTAAAAAATAAAACGTATAAATAAAACATAAAAGGATAAAAAAAAAAAAATTACATTCTCATTATATACATACAATAAAGGTATGTTCACGTCCTATTATCATGGTGTGATGACATCATTTTGGCTCCCATGATGAACCTGCTCTATGGGAGAAACGCGTTGGGAGTTTGTATTTTCTTTTTTTCCCTCGAAGCTATGTACTATACTTAGGGCCCTGAAAGGAAATTGTGGGGTTGACCAAAGGGTCAGGTTTGTGGGGGCCCCCTCATGGGGACGATTACCCCAAATTTACCTATTTAGGTTTTTAGGGATTTTATTTTTTCCTTTTTTGGGACTCTAACCGATTATCGGGGAATACAGAAAGACGGGTCCATAGAAAAGTACCCATTTGTAAATTATTATGTCCGTACACCAAGAGGGGTTAGAAATTTTATCTATTTTTTCTGTGAAAAATAATTTTTAAACGAGTAGAGGGGTATTTTTCTTAATATTTTTTTTTAATCAAAAATTTTTAAAGGGTTATATTTTATTTTGGGGTTTTTTTTTCTTTTTTAGCTGTGAATTTAAGGTATTTTTCCACAGCGTTTTTTGCGGAAAAAAAACTTGGGGCGAATTCGCATGGGATGCACCCGAAATATGGCCAGCACTTATGGTAAAATCAACCCCCTCATTGATTTTGCTATAAATTTACTACGTATCCCCACGCACTGTGCGCCTGGCAGAAAAAAGTGCATGTCCTGCTTTCCAACGCTTAAAGGGTTTTTTGCCACAAAGTAAAACGATGGGGGAAATTTGTAAATTAAATAATAAACACTTTTACCATTCATCATTAAACAATTTTTGCACTGTTTTGTTTTTTGGGGTGCTCCTTTATGATCCATTGTTTTAACCCGCTCTCTCCCCGATACGCCCGGCTGAGAGCTCCCCAGTCCTGTCGCACATGCTTTGACATCACCTCTCTTCTCAGGTACTACTGAGTGTTCAAACCCCGGTGCGTCATTTCTACCCTGTCCTTTGGGCTAGTTAAATAATAAGTCAAACAGTCAAAAAAAAAAAAAATAAATAAACCTCAATCAGGGGCTTGAAGATAAAGATCCACAGGGGTTTAAAAAAATTCCCGCAGGGGTTTTGAACCAAGGACCCTGTGCTTTAAAAACAAAAAGTTACCTCTGAGCTAAAGTGTAGCTACTTACAATTTTTAACATAAACAGACCTTTCCCTAAAAAGGGGGAAAGGCCCCTGGTGATGCCCACCCTGCTGGGTCCATGATATGCAATTCAAACAAATCCCCACCCCGGGCCCCTTTCTGGCACACAAAACCTGAAAAACGGGAGGGGGGAGGTATGACAGGGGGAATCGTGGAAAAAACCCCTTTAAGCGCCCCCCATGGGTGAGGCAAAGGGGGTTTCCGGGGCCCCGGAGCAAGGGGGGGGAAAGTGCGAGTTGACCTTTCCCAAATTCGGGGTGTAGGGTTGGGGAATTTTACCCCCATGTCAAGGGTTTGGTATATAAAAAAAACAAAAAAAAAAAAAAAAAAACCAAAAAAATAAAAATAAACAAAAAAAGGTAAAAAATGACTTTTCCCGTTCCCTTATTTTAATGGGCCCAATTTTAAAAAGGGAAACGTAGATAGCTTTGCTCCCATAGCTTTTGTTTTAAAAAAGGTCCTATAAAAGCAATTGCAATGTATACGCCAATTCCTTTAATCAAGCATTATTCCAAAGCTCACATAATCCAGAACGTACGTCTTTTTTATGAGACAAGAAGCAGAAAACTAAGTAGAGGATAACCAACAGTTTCCAAAAACTTTTTTAAATGAAATCTTACCCCAAAAACCCTTTTTAAAACCAAGAAAATAAAAACTTTTATTAGTCTTTTTAATTTGGTTATTTACAGGTCAAAATGAAAATTTTGGGCACCCCTATTAATTTTAAATCTTTTTTATTTCTAAATATTTGGGTTGTTTGCAACAGCCATTTTTAATTTTGCATAAACCCAAAAACTGATGGACACAGAAATTTTTTCCGGGATTGAAATGAGGTTTTTTGAAACTAACACAAAATGTGCTTAGCTTTAAAACCCAAAATTTTAAAACGGGAAAAAAAAAATTTGGGGTTCCCCTTTACCTTTTTAAATTTGATTTGAAAAACTCCTAACTCCCTTTTTACGGGACTTTCTAAAGCAAAAAACTTTGGGGTTTTTGTAATCACTGAGCTTTAAACTTCCATACCCGGGGTGTATCCCAATGATGAAAAAAGGTTTTTTGGGTGGCCCAAATTTTGAAAAGTTATTCTCCTATTTGAACCCTTCCGAGAAGAGTGGAAATCGGGGGCTCCAAAAAACAACTCTAAAAATGATCTAAAAATCCCTTGATTGTTAAAACATATTTTTGTTCGGGGGAAAGGTTTAGGGAAAAGTTGTCTCAGAGTTTTTAACCCTGTCAGTTTCCACTGTGAGGAACATAGAAAGGGAAAATTGGAAGCCCACGGGGGACGTTTTTGGGTTAAGCCCAAAAAGTGGCGGGCCCCAAGAAAAATATCAAAAAGGGCAGAGAAGAAAAATGGTGAGAAACGTCGGGGACAACCACAGACCACCTCCAAAGAGGGGCAGCATCCTCTTGTGCAGATGGTGCCCACTGTGCATCGGTAAACAATCCCAGCACACTTTGCAAAAAGGAGAAGCTGTATGGGGGAGTGATGCAAAAGAAGCCTTTTCTTAAAGAAGGGCCAAAAAAACAGAGTCGCCTGAGGTATGAAAAAAGCAATTTGGAAAAAGCCAGCTTTTTTTGGAAAAGGGCCCTGGGGACTATGAAACAAAGTTGGGTTTTTTGGGTCATAAAAAAAGGTTTTTAAATGCATGGCGCCCCAAAAAAAAAACACTTTACAAAAAAAAAAATTTGCTACCCACTGAAAAATTTTGGTGGAGGTTCCATCTTGCTTTGGGGCTGTTTTGGCCAATGCCGGCCCCGGGGGAATCTTTTTAAAGTTGAGGTCGCATGGATTCAACCCGTACCCGCAGATTTTTTCAGAAAAATGTACAAAAATCAGTGATTTAATTTGGGGGGTTACGCCGGGGGTGGGAAAATTTTAGCAAGACAAAAGATCCCAAAAAACAGCTCCCAAAACTACTCAGGGATTTAGCAGAGGAAAAAAAATTTCAATGTTCTGGAATGGGCCCTCCCCGTCCCGGGGCCTGGGGAATTTTCATTTGAAAAATCTGTGGGATACTTTGAAGTGGGCCCATCCCAAAGCTCGGGGACCATCAAAACTTTAAATGAACTTGAATTTTTTTGTAAAAAAGGGAATTGGGCAAAATTTCCTTCATCCAGGAAAGTTTTAAAAACTACAGGAAGCGATTGAGGGTGTTATTTTTTGCAAAAGGGGATCCCATAAATTTTTCATGTCACTTTTTTTGTTGGGGGGCCCATACTTTTTTCACCCGGGCAAATTTTTTTTAATGCATAAATTTCACATTTTGTGTTAGTACAAAAAACCTCATTTCAATCCGGAAAAAATTACTGTGTCCCCTCAGTTATTAGATTAATTTAAATTGAAATTGGGTTTTTGCAAAACCCAAATATTTCGAACTAAAAATGTTAAGATTTAAAAGGGGTGCCCAAAAATTTTCATAGGGCTGGGAAACCCCCCAGTTAAAAGGGAACCGCCCGCCATGTATATGGCGGCATGCAGAACCCTCGCAGAGGTTCACTTTCGGCGCCTAAAGGTATGTTTTACACCCGGGGTTTTGCAGCCCCTTTTTTCAATACAAAATGCCCCCCACGAAAATTTTAAATTCACTCAATTTAGAGCTATGAAATTTTCCCTTTTTTGCAGGGGGTAAAAATAGGTGTATTGCAGCGCAATTACGTGTCGATTTACACCCTGCAAATATGGTGTGTGAACATAAAAATTGGAGTTTTAGAGGGCCCATCCCGGGGCAAGGAAAAAAAGGGGTGTTTAAAAAGGGGTTTTTGTCAAATACAGGATTGCTTTTTTTGTTAAAAAATCTTTTGCCAAAGAAAGGGGAAAATCTTCCTTTTGGGAGACCGCCCATAAAGGGGGTGTGGAGATTTAAAAGCCTTTTTTCACCCCCCAAAGAAACATCTCTATTTACAAGACAAATTTTGCAAAAGGGGGCTGAAAGCTCAAGCGCCCTCTGTTGAATGTAAACCCGAAAAACCCTTTCAAATTTTTTTTTGACCCAAATGGGATCTTTTGGGAAAATAAAAAGGGGTATATTTGCCAACCAAACTTCACCCATCTGTTTGACCCGCCCTTTGGGGTTTTCCCCTCGCAGTAAAAGGCAGAGTGGTGTAACCCTTGGGGTGGGGGGAAAGGCCCAAAGAGGGGGGAAAATTTTCTCCTTAGGGGGAGCACCTTTTATAGGCGGTGGGATTTCCAAATTGCCTTTTCACTCCACAAAGCTTGCATATAAAAAGCATTAAAGGGGAAAAGGAGCCGAGAAGCTTCTCAGCTCCTTTCCAATAATGCCTTGTGATATAAAGAACTGGCAAAAACAAAATACAACAGCAGAGGAGTCAACATTCTTAAAGGGGTTGTCTCGCTACAAGGATTGATTTTAGTTAAGATTTTGCAAAACAGTCCTTTGAAATTTTCCCATTACAGTGTCCTACCTTTCCAAGATATCCCCTTTTATGGGTTGCATCAGCTCCTAGGGTATGTACAACCTGTTCAATCTCTCCTGACGTGAGACTGGTTGCTTGCTAAGACCGGGCTTTACGCACCCTAGTAAAAAAACGTAAAACGCCCTAAATTCAAAATGAAACCAAGAGAACGGATGAGGTAAGGTAATCAATGAGTGAAAAACCCCCTTTTAATTAGGCAATAACAAGATGGTGGCTTTCTGCTATCTATCACTACTATGAGGGTTCTCTGATATTGTGGGTTGTGACAGAGCAACACAGAGTAACAAGTATTTGTGAAGTTCAAAGAAAACGATACGTGCTTTTACAAATATTTTCGTAAATCAATCCCCTCAGGACGCAGCAAGTTTGGGGCCGAAAGACACAGCCCCATTATTCAAATCTGATATAGGACAATTTAAGTTCTAGTAACACCCCTAGGTCCACTGAACATTGTTGTGTGTTTTTTTTTCTGTGGAAATATGTTATATTGGGCTAAACTCACCTTAGTTCTAGCATGCTGTGAACAACGTAAACTAGATGCCCAGCGTAATTTTAATTTATGTGCTTCACTTGACCATCCTCTCCCCTATGCACAGTAATGGGGGAGAGCTGTAAAGCAGCAGCGGCTCTGGTGGAGGAAGCGAGGGGAGTAGAAAGCCCGCAGCTCATGAATATGTCGGACTGCAAATTTAGAGGAGTCGCAGTGCGCTGTAACTAATAATCTGTTAGTTTAGTCAGAAAACCGCATATATCCACAGAAAAAACACGCACAGCTGCAATCAGCAGGCATGACACTACTCCACACCGCCAGCAAGGCAGGCATTAAAGGGGGTTGTTCATAAAGGATTGCTGTTTTTTTTTTAAAGATCTTGCAAAAAAAAGTCACTTTGCAATATAGTCCATTAACAGTGTCCTACCTATTCCAGATATCCCCTTTTGTAGGGTCTTCAGTTTTAGGTCATATGCACAGACCTTTTTGATTTCCCCTGATAGGTGCCAGAAATGGTTTTGCATAGCTACGACCTCTTTGATCCCCCTGATAGGCTGCCAGCCTTGGTTGCTATAGACAGCCCTTTTTGTTCTCTGGGGCCCCCCTTTTAAAACTAAAAAGGGCCCCCCAGTTTAAAAAACGCCCTAATTCAAAGTAAAACCCAAAAGAAAAGGGGGACTGAGGTGGATGAATCAATGGGTGAGAAAAAACCCCTTTAACCCCTTTAAACCTCACAATAGTCAAATCCCCAAAATGCAGGACAGGAAGCTCATGAAAGATCTCATTAATTTTTAGGTTGGGTTTATGGACAAGTCTGATTCAATAAAAACGATGGCAGATTTTTTTAAAACCCTCGGGGGTTTTGTTCACACGGGTTTTTGGTCAAAAAAATCGCATCCAAAAATGTAGGGATAGTTTTAAAAAGGGGACCCAAATGTATCCAACATCCTGTGTGCTTGGATCTGTTGGTGGTGGATTCCCCCGTATTTTTATATAGGGTCCTGCTGGTTTTTTTGGCCCCAAGAATTGATGCAATTTTGGAACGGATCCGAAAGACGCAAGGGAAAAACCACACGGGGATCAGGGTTAAACCCCGTGTTGTTTCACAGTAAAACAATTTTAAAAATCAAAATGTCAACTTCCCTTTAGGGTCTGACAGACGGATCCCAAAAAGTATCGAAAAAAAGGGATGTTCACAGGACCCAAACAGCTGTGAACTTGGGCTTTGGGTGGGGGGTCGTCATAAAAGGGACGATCCCAAAAAATATTATAAGTTTGGTCCAGTTAGTTCAAAGCAAAGAGCAAGAGGAATTTGTGTCCGGCCATGCTACTGCTCCCTTCTTCACCTTTTCAAATGGGGGAGTGTATTGATACATGGAGCAGGGCAAAAAAGCTGCCCCGGGGGGGAAAAATTTGCTCGGGGAAACAGTTTACTTTTTTCATGTTTTTGAGTGAAAAGGGTTCCCATTCATCAAAGCTGTATAGGCATTCCTTTTTTCCCTGAATTTTTTGAGATGTTGCCCTTGTGGGACCCCTTTGCCCCCCCCCAAGTTAGTGTAGAGAGGCCCTTCTCTAGCCGGAAATAATGAGAACAGATGTGGGGTCATGTATGAGATTGATGGAGGAAAAAACATTTCCAGAAAATTCAGAGACTCCCCAAATGTTCCCGCAGTGTTTTGCTATTTACAATTTTTTTGTGTTCTAAAGTCCTATCCAATAAATATTTTTTACATGAAACAAAATGGTAACAATGTTCTGAACTTTTGACTTTCGGTCCAACTCTCCATCCACTACAGCTTTGTCATGAGGTCTGTAATTTTTTTAAGCATCTTACCTATTTAAACAAACTTTGATTGCAAGTTTTAGCATCTGCTTAGTTTGCAGATTTTTTCCTGTAACTGCACTTTGTTTTGCTCCTAAAAAAACAAAAAGTTAATTTGTTTTATTTTTTTGATTTGGAAATCCATTGGTTTTAACTGCCTAAAAAATTTTTTGGGGCCCGGATCAGATTCAACAGGGCTTGACCAAAATTTAAACCCAGGTTTTTTACAAAATTCCCCAAAGTTGGTGCAGACTGGACTTGGATAAAATAAAGCTTTTTCTAAAAATCCACCCAAAGTGTTTTTAAAAAATAAAACATTGTTACCCCCTTTTTCTTTTTCAGGTCTGTTCTACCTAAATAGTTGTTTTTTGTATCATAAGGTGATAAACACGAGTTTTTTCCATTTACACAGTAAAGTTATCACTTAAAAATGCGCCGTGTTGAGGGAGTCGGAGTCGGAGGTTTGGGAAAAAATTTAGGACGGGAAAACGGGGGTTTGGCTTTCCCCCTCCACGCCTGTGAAACATACCCTTAGGGGATTCCCCCCGGCAGAGGACAAAATGGTCGGGGGGTGTGCACGGGTTTTCTAGGACCCGTTGTGCTGTTTGCGACCCCGATTTTTAGTGGTCTGCAAAACCGCAAACCGTCTGCAAAACCGGACGAAATCCCGTGCTGTGGGGACATGCCCTTAGAACGCTTTACCTTTCACCACCCCCAACCATTATTAGATTAACCCCTTTTCCCCTGTTGAAATTTTGTTTTATTTCGGAAAGTTTACCCCCTGCTTTCAAGAACCGTAACTATTTTTTTTCCCCAAAATAGTTTTTTTAAAGAGGGCTTTTTTTTGCGTTGGGGGAAAAGGTAGTTCACAGGCCCTAAAAATTTGGGGGTTTTACGGAAAGTTTTTACGTCCAAATACGTCCAAAATAATTTAAAATGTGTCCCCCCTTTGGAAAATTTTTTGCTGAAAACATTCCCATTTTTCTTGGGGTTAAATTTTAAAACGTATAAGGCAATTAATTTTACTTGATTTTGGACGTATTTTACGCCCGAAAAAAAAAAAACCCTTGTGTGAATATGAGGCGTATTTTAAATTGGAATCAATGCTAATCTAATTGTTCATTATTTGAAACGTATTTCGGGACGTATTTGCGGACGTAAATACATCCGTAAATACGTCCCGAAATAAGCCGTGTGAACATAGCATAAGAAGTATTTATTTATTTTCTTTTTTAAATATACCAATTAATGTACCAAACAATGTACTGGGAGGAGAGAGGAGAACTAAAGTTGGGCTACAGTGGGCCTCATTTATGAAAACTGTCTAAGGGTAAGGCTATGTTTACACGGCATCCTGGATACGTTTTTACATTACGTCCAATGTATTGCGTTAAACGCATCCAAAAAGCGTACCATAAATTGTGTTACATTTTTGGATACGTTTTTTGGACTGCAGAAACGTATCCCTATTGTATCTATGGGATTTTCAATGCATAAAACGGATCAAGAATTGACATGTCAACACTTTGAACGCATCAGTTTTACGCGATGCAAAAACGTATGTAGAATATGCATCATCTAAACGGCGATACGCATTTTACATTGAAATCAAACAAACATTGTTCAATACTTTTTGGGGTCCATTTTTGGATAGGTAAAACATATCCAAAAATGTATATTTAACAAATACCTAAGACTTTCCTTGCTGCCCATAGCAACCAATCAGAGCTCTTAGCAAACAATTAGGGGCTGTTTACACGGCAAGTGCAAAATATCGGTTGGTTTGCTGGCCGGTATTTGTCCTGTTTTGTGGCTGTCACCACAGCCGCGGGGGGTGGGGGGGGGGGGGGGGAACGGATTTTCTCCGCGATGAGCCCTCCCCCTTCACAATGAAAAGCACATATTCCGCCCGGAAACCAGACGGAAGAATGTGCAATCACAATTGCTTGCGGGCGGACCGCCGGCGGCAAACCCGTGCAGTGGGGACTGTTGCACGGGTTTTCCATAGAGCCCCATTCTGCTGGTTTTCAGCCGGTCTGCAAAACCGCAAACCGCCTGAAACACCGGCCAAAAACCCGTGCAGTGGGGACATGCCCTCAGAGTTCAAAGGGACCAATCAGAGCCCATGGCAACCAACCAGAGCTCATAGCAACCGGAGCCCATAGAAACCAATCAGAGCCCATAGCAACCAATCAGAGCTCAGCTTTCATTTCTTTTATTGCTCTGGGAAAATAAAAGCTGAGCTCTGATTGGTGGCTGTGAGCTTGGACAGCTTGCTGTGGGCTGTGATTGGTTGCTATGACTTATAATTAGTTGCTATAGGCAACAAGGACAGTCTTATGCTTAGACAGTTTTCATAAATAAGACTCCCTGTGTGGGTGAATAAACACTCACTTTGATCTGTTTAGTAGTGCTACCTGAGTTTCCTTACATTTGGTTGGGTGTGGACTGTTGGCTCAAGTCTGGTGAGATGTGCATCCAGACTTCATTTATCCAGTGCTGCTCTCCATGATACTTTGACCGGCCTGCGACACTAAAACATGTTTGGAGCGGATATACGCTTCTAGGATCGCATTGGCAACATGTACTAGCAAGTACGATAAGTATCTATTACGAATGAGAGGCGTCCTCCCGCCATATCATCTTCTTCCGCTTACTAGATCAGATGAGGCTGCTATGCAACTGCCTAAAACAACTCTTTGGACGATCAGTTGACCAGTCATACATGCAAGCTTGATTATTTTGGAATGGTTGATTGCGAGACCTCTATAAAGCTGAGATTTACTTGGTGGCTGGTGCTGTTTATATTGTTGGCTGAGAGATTGTGTATTGTAAACTTATTGCATTCTGTTTCTAGAATTCAGTCCTGTTTTGATTACTTATCTGTTCCCAGTCTGTTGGAGTTCTGTTTTGTCTTAGTTCTCTGATGCTTCTGTTCTGTCTCCTATCAGTCTGTTCTATTCCCAAGTTCTCTTTGGTAATTCTGTGCTGTTCTGGTAAGGGTCAGCATAGCTGAGGGATATTAGTAGGGTTATCGTTAGAGGTAAAATAGGGCCAGCACTACGGACAGGATAGAGACAGATTTATGGAAGCTAGTTCTTAGGGTCAGGTACTTTTTGGTGTCTTGCTTCTGGATTCAAGTAATTTTGCCTTCCATCTCCATCCGTGCCCTTGTCCGTCCTGCTGTCCGTCATCCATTGGTAAGTACCTATGGTTATTTTGATACACATTATTTTGATATCTAATTCGAGAAGTTCTAAATTGCTTGGGTGTCAAAGTTTTCTATTTTCCTATTTAAAAAAAAAAAAAAAAAAGTTTTGATCAGTCTGGGTACGAGACCCACTGTAATTACTAAAATGATAGGCCCGAAGCGCTAAGTTAACCCCAACGCCCATGCGTTTCTAACCTCTTCTGGGATAACAGTGTGTGTGAAGTGCAGATACACAGAAAGTGTAGCACCACGATAGGTACAACTAAAATGCAATATACAGTCTAAATAGAAAAACTCGGGCAGTGGCGCTCAGAGGTATAGTGAGTCATGCACTATTGGGCTGGATCAGTGTTAGGTTAATTTATTTAAAATTAATAAAACACATAGAAAATATAAAATCTATAATCCTACGCATTTCGTAGCCGAACACCGGCACCTCATCAGGGGCATGTTCACACATTCAAAGATGGGACATTTATAGTGTCAGGCAGTAATAGAATACATGTAGATCACGTCTAATCCCGCTCCATAAAATGCAATATATATTAGGACCTCTATAAGCAGCAAATTGTATAAATTTTACAAAAAGTAAGTACTGCGGCAGTCTATGGAATTTTAGGATTAGGGTTATTTTTCCTTTTGCACTGTGACTCATTACTATGGAATACATGGTTACATCTCATTACATTTTTCTGCAGTTAGTAAAGGGTTTTATTGGGTTACACTATGTAGCCTATTAGTCATTATATGTGGCAATACACTTTCCTACAGGATGCAACATCCAGATACCAATGTTGTGACTGACACAGTATCCTGTCTATACATAGATCAAATATTTACTACAATCCGTAAAAGCCCTTTTAAAGTTTAGAATAATATATTATTTATCAAAAATTCAGAACGCACTTTTGCACATTTGCAAAAAAAAAAAAAAAAACGAAACAAACTGCAAATTTTTTCATTGTCGATGTTACTAGTCTTTACATGCAGGAAGTGATATTTTACACGTGTGAAGTGTAACTTTATAACAAAGGGGCAATGTCTTTGTTCTATATAAGTCAGAGCCTTCCCTTTCCTCTTCCTTTAACACAAAATTCTGAATTAAGTTGTCTTTAGCAAAAACACTATTCAATAAAGCAGCCTCCCTGGTTAGGTTGATCTGCTATAATTTTTGTTTGAATTTTTTTAATTTTCATTTGAATTTTTAATAAATATTTTTCCCCTTATTTTGAAAACAATGAAAAAAAAAAATTGAGTACGGCCACACGGACAAAATATTGGTCGCATTCTGATTAAAGAATCTTTAATCAGAATCCGACTGGTATTCTAAAATTTTTTGAACGTTTTAGGGGGGCGGTACCTGTCTGCAGTTTACGGATTCAGCTGATCCCCTAAACAATACATGTTCTGCCCTAAAACCTGGTGGAGGAGTGTGCATGTTCCAAGCTTTTCCGATGCTTCACGGATTTGAAATTCGGCCGTCATAAAATCCGAGCTGTGTAGACCATGGCTCGGATTTTCTATTTAAGTCTATGGGGATGGTTGGCAGTCCGTTTTCAGACTGTTTTCAAATCCAATAACCTTGCTGTGTGGACATATACTAAAGGTACGCTCACATAGCTGATTTTGACGTTGTTTTTCGAGCTTTTCGGAGTCCAAAACGGTGTTCAAAAAAAAATCTCCAAAACGCCCTCAGTTCATTTTCAGTGTTTTCTATGGAAAACTGTATCGTAGTTCACACAACGTCGCTTTTACACGCGTTTTCTAGCTCCATTTATGGAGCTGAAAAAGTAGTGATATGTCAATTCTTGAGCATTTTACATGTGTAAAATGCCCTTAAGAGTCAATGGAGAGCTTTGAAACTCCGTCTACAACCTTGCGCCGAGTTTTTGATGTGGTTTTGGATGCGGTTTTTAAAATCTCTATTGACTTCTATGGGCATTTGTATGGGCGTTTCAGAAAGAAAACAGCCCTGAACACCAGGTTGAAAACCTCGTGGAAGAAACTATATCAAAACCTCACTAAGACCTCATCAGAAAAGTGACGAGGCTTTGAAGCTGATATGTAGGCTGAAAAATTAGCATCCAAATCAGCTGTGCGAGCTTACCCTTATACAGTCTCCCAAAAATTGGGCATCTCGCAAGAGAACAAAGAGTGACTTTTGATCATGGAGATGGCGAATTTGTCTGAGGATTGTTGGTTTATGGGAGCATGGTGGCAGCTTTAGGAGCACATATTATGAGTGTGCGTTCAGGAGAGCGGAAGGGGGAGTGGGCTTTATGTGGATTCTCTGATGGCTAATTGGTGAGCACCTGAATAGGGTGTGTACCTAACATGATATAAAAGGAAGTGAGCTCAGACCACATGGGACCGGACCTCTAACCCCTGATGAAGCCAGTTTAGCAGGTGAAACATGTTGGGGAGGTCAGGCATGATGTTTTAAATTGTGATTTCTCACCTCTGTCTAGAAGTGTCACCTGCTGCACAGGGTGTCACAAGGGGGCCTTATTTGTTTTGTGTCCATGAGATTAGGGATGACTGCCCAAGTAGGAGGCTTGGGATCCCTTACTGGAGTTAGTAAATTGCTGTAGATAGAAGGCTTTCCTGTTAATAGGTGGTGCTCCACCAGACTTGATAATAGAAAAGGAGCTATTCCTTCCTTCAGAAGTAGAAAGGGTTAAATAGTGAGGTTAGAAATCAGGTTTTTAAATAGTGAGTATAGAGGTTAAGAGTTATACATAATAAAAGTTACGTTTTAGTGTTTTACAGATAGAGAACTGTTTGCCTATTGCAAAATAGTAAATACCCTTACACAGAATTCCATGCCTGTCATGGACTCCAGATTTACAAACTGTCACACAGTAAATAGAAAGCGAGGGGTCACAGGAGAGTTTTGTAATGAGTGTCATCTCTCATTTTTACATTGGTTATTATAATTTATTTTAGAGCGCTATTAATCCCAATGCGCTGTACAAACCAAGGGGTTCAGGTACATAATACAAGACAAATACAATAACACTAAGTAACACACTGACGAGATGCGTTTTCAGTGTAAAGGACACCCTAATCTGTCCCCAGCTTGCCCTGCCTAGACAGAGCACCCGTCCCGAGAAGGGCGACCCCACACTCAAAGCTCTTCCTGAAATATACCCTAGTAAACGGGTGACAACAGACCGAAGATAAACGGACGACAAACAGATCAAAATAGACAACAAATAGAGAGTAGTCAAACAGGCCGGGATCAAACCAGAAGTATGCGCAGTATCGAAGGACAAGACAAAGAGAGCAACCAGGAAGACTAGCCAAAATCCAGAGAACCAGCGAAACAATACAGCAGAGCAAAATGACAGCTAGGACACAAAAAGCAATCACCAGCAGGGCCAAACGGAGAGGAAGAGGTTTAAATACCCCGCCACAGCCAGCGATTGGCTCAAGTGCTTAACCCATCGAGCACCAAGCCACACCCTGGCTGAGGCTACAACAAAATCCTTAAAGGGACAGTAGCACAGTCCTAACATTCAGTTTGCATTTGCAACTGGTAAGGTGGCGGAGAGTCTGATGTATTGAGGCAGTGAGTTCCAGACTATGGAGGAAGCACGAGAGAAGTCTTGGAGACGATTGTATGAGGAGGTGACAAAAGGAGCGCAGAGAAGAAGGTCCTGTGAGGAGAGGTATTTGGAGATTAAGGCAGAGATGTATGGAGAGGACAGGTTATGGAAAGCCTTGTAGGTCATTGTTAGCAGTTTAAACTGAATTCTCTAGACAATGGGAAGCCAGTGTGGGGGGGGGGGGGGATTTTCGGAGAAGGAACAAGGAGAGAGGTGGAACAGCCGGGCAGTGAAATTGAGGATGGATTGAAGGGTAAAAAAATATTACTATTTGGGAGGCCGCAGAAAAGTGTTGCAGAAATCCAGGCGTGAGATGAGAAGGGCATGAACAAGCAATTTTGTGTAGTCCGAGTCATTGGTTGTGCTTTAACCCCTTAGGCTGGGTTCACACGGCTTATTTGCGGGGCGTAATTACGCCGTGGGGACGGGAGCGGGGGGGCTGGCACCTCGCCGGCCCATAGACTTGCATTACCAGCGGCACATATACGCCGCTGGTAATTCACATGTCACTTATCTCCCCCCGCGGCGTATTCGCCGAGCGGGGAGAGGAGACGTAATCCATAGTTCTTTATGAGAATTGTGGATTACCATAATGACTTGGACGTATTCCAGCCGTAATTTGCGCACTCCAGCGCGTAATTACGGACTGAAATACGTCCAATTTTAAGCCAAGTGAACATGGCCTCAGGGAGACAGCAATTTTGGGATTTTGGTTTATAATCTCCACCTTCCAAAAGCTTTTTTTATTTTTCCATGTATGTAGACATACGAGGGATTGTTTTTGGCGGGACAAGATGCCCTGTTTAATGGTACAACTGACCATACAATATAATGTACTGCAAAATACAAAAAAAAAAAAAATTCTCTGTGGGGGAAGAATGTGGAACAAAAAAAAGAAACCAGACGCAATTGTACCATTTTTGTGATGGCTTCATGTATATGGAGTTCAAATGATACGCTATCTGTATTCTGTGGCAATATAAAGCTTATATAGCTTTCTTCATTATTACTTTTCAAGAAATAAAAAAACTGAAAAAAAAAAACCTAAAAAATTAGCTATGCAGCAGCATTTCCTGACACTAATAACTTCTTCGTTTTCTTCTGTATGAGCCAAATTTCGCTGGGCAAGATTTAGTTTTTATTGATTCCAATTTGGAATGTATGCGTCTTTTTGATCCTGCGTTCACACGGCAGTGGACAAATACGGGTCGGTTTGCCGGCCGGTATTTGTCCGGTTTTGCAGCCGTCCACACGGCCGCGGGGGGGGGGGGAGCGACGGCCTTTCTCCACGATGAGCGGAGAAGAGCCCTCTCCCTTCCCATTGAGGTGTTCATATACCGTCCGGAAAGCGGACAGAAGAATGAACATGCTCAATGTTTTTTGAGCGGCCCACGGGTGGAAAACCACGCGACGGTAAAACCCGTGTAGTGGGGACTGCTGCACGGGTTTTCCATAGAGCACGATTGTGCTCATTTTTTGGCCGGTTTTTCAGACGGTCTGCAAAACCGCAAACCGGCTGAAAACCAGTGCCTTGTGGACATGCCCTAAGGGGACACGAACATTCGATCGAATGCTTGTATAATACAGTACTGATGTACAGCAGAATATAGGCATGTCATTGGTCTCAAACTATACCCTGCCTAGGAGTGCAAACATGGCAGTCACAGAGGCCCTAATAAGGCACCTCACGATTGCATTACAGGGGTGATTGATTTGGGGCCACAATGGACTGTAGCTCCACTATCTAATCATTTAGATTCTGCGGTCCTGTTTACGGCTGTGTCCAAATGGTTAATGCAGTGGGCATAAGCCGACACCTGCCGTACATAGATTGGGTTCAGCGAGTGATCCCACTTCATACCTCCTTAACGTCTTTTTGAGAGGTTAAAAAAAAAAAAAAAAAAAAAAAACCACTATAGCAACAAGAACATTTCCTGCAACCAGAAAATATGTCAAAATAGCCCATACACAGCAGCCAACGACAAGATGAAGATTTCCAACACACATCAGGTTTATAGAGTAATGTTCAACTGCACCGAGCCAACCGTGCATGAGAATGAGAAGGGCAGCACTTGCAGGCATCCTCCTCATTCACTTTTATTCCGAATATGTGAATGAGCGCACTCAGCTATATTCAGAACCTCCCATAGAAGTGAATGAGGAGGACATTTGAAAGTTCTACCCTCCTCATTCTCATGCACGGTTGACTTGCAGCAAGCCGAGAGCTGACCTGTGTAGTGGACTTTTGCTTTGTGGGAACATCCCTTTAACTGCGGCTACTAAGGGCGACATGCACCATTAGGGATGCGCCATTTTTTTGGGTGTATTTTGTGCCAAAAACTGTTGACGCTCTATTCTCTATATAAATGAACTGTAGTACACCAAAACTAGGCACATTATACACCAGGAACGACACATTTGAATGCGCCTAAAGTACCTGCACCTATATCCTAGCTGCATCAATTATACTATACAAGGAATACCAGACCCCAGATTTTTGACAGGTTCATACGTTCGGGTGCACTATACTCTCATTTAATGCGTCTTAAAACCATACCTGCCAACTCTCCCGTTTTTGGCGGGGGGGTCCCGCTATTTGGGGGTCCCCCCCCCCGCCCTCCCGGGGAAGTTGGCATTTCTCCCGCCGCCAGTAGGCGGCTGGGGTCCTTAAATGGCCGCGGCACCGGAGTACGCTAGTGCGCTACTCCGGCCCCCGCTGGTCCCGTTCCCCGGCGGCGAAGCGGCGCAGGTCCGCTCACCGCCCGGAGTCTCGCTGTGCAGGGAGGAGGCAGGAGGGAGCGCTCCCTCCTGCCTCCTCCCCCTGTATGTCCCGCGCCGCTGTGCGCCGTACACACATGTCAGCGTCACAGAGGAAGTGACGCGCGGCTGCTCTCACTTCCCCTGTGACACTGCTGAGGAGATCGGCTGGAGCGGCCGCTCTGCAGGAGCCTGGTCAGGTAAGTGGATTTTATTATTTTATTTTTATTAGTTTTAGGGGGGCACTGTCTGGCTACAATGGTGGGTCTACCTAGCTACCATGGGGGCAATACCTGGCAACAGAGGGGGCACTACCTGGCTACAATGGGGGGCACTCCCTGGCTACAATGCGGGGCACTACCTGGCTACAATGGGGGCACTACCTGACAACAATGGAGGCACTACCTGGCTACTAAAGGGGGTACTACCTGGCTCACTAAAGTGGGGACTACCTGGCTAACGGGATGGGGGGGCACTACCTGGCAAACGATGGGGGCACTACCTGGAATACAATGGGGGCACTACCTGGCAAACAATGGGGGCACTACCTGGCAAACAAAGGGGGGCATCGACCTGGCTAACGAGGGGGCATCTACCTGGATACATAGAGGGCATCTACCTGCCTGTAAGGGGCACTACCTGATTATGGGGGGCTACTACCTGGCTATAAGGGCATCTACCTGGCTTTCTTCCCAAGCCGTTATGCAGTTAGGTGGAGTAGGTGTGGCTTTTTGAAGGGGCGTGACATACCGTCAAGATGGGCGTGGCCCACTAGTATCTCCTGCTTTTTCATTTTCAAAAGTTGGCAACTATGCTTAAAACTGGTGTGGAAGCGCCTCTTTTCTGACATGTCGTCCAAAGAGTTGAAGTCATGTTTTTATGATATTTTGTATTGAAATGAGTGGATAATAAAGTAAAAAAAAAAAAGTTTTGCTAATATTGTATTGGATTTGGACTATTTAACTGGCACGTAACAGTGAATGGTGTGCCAAAGACATTGAATACACAATGTCAGACTGTGCAGAGACATAACCCTAATTGATAACACCCATCTGACAGACGGATAATGAATTCCTAAGAGGAATAAGAGGGGAACCACAAAATAGGAGATTTTTGTCTCGGCTGTTTCCCATGGTTTTCAGATTTCGGACGCCCCATTCGATCGAACAGTACTATAAGCGTCGTTTCCCGCAGGGCTGTGTAGTAGGAGTCGTGGAGTCGGTGCCTATTTTGCAGGAGTCAGTCGTCATAAAATTGACTGACTACCAAAACATATAATAAGTTGGTCCAGTTAGTTCAATGCAAAGAGCAAGAGGAATTGGGCCCGGCCTTTGCCATGGGAGCAGAATCTTTTCCCCTGGGGCAGTGCTTTGCCTGCTCCATGTCATCAATTACACTCCTCATGTGATTTTTTTTTTTACACTTTAAAACATTTATTTTAGTTTATTTCTTTTTACCACTAGGGGGCACGATAGTTTATACAGCCTATTGCATTGGAATACAATGCAATAGGTTGTACAAATATGGCGGTTTTACCATTCCTGCCTGGGGTATGAAGTAGTAAAACAGAAAACATGGTGGCAATGGTAGCCTTCACAAGGCTTCCGGCTGCCATGTTAACCGGTTGGGATGACGTAATCTCACCGTGGAGGTCCTGATCAGAGTGAGGAATGGTGTGCAGCATTCATTTAAAGGGGTTATGCCATGATCTCATTTCATACCTCCTGCATCCAGTTCTTCAGCTCTGTGTGCTCAGAAGGGGGCGTGTGTGATTTGTTTGAATTGCAGATCATGTGACCCAGCAGGATGACATCACCAGGCCTTTCCTCTCTGTAGTCAAAGAAAGGTATGTTTATGTAAAGAGCTTTGAGTAGATACAATGTAGCTCAGAGGTAAAGTTTTTACCTCACAGCACAAGGATCCTAGGTTCCAATCCCTGTATGAACCAAACCTGTGGATTTTTTTTTTCTCTTTATTAATGCACATACCTGATTGAGGTTTCTTTTTTTTTATTTATTTGCACTGTTTGACTAATTACTAAGGAGTACAGAGGACAGGAGTAGAGTGACAGCACCTGAAGTTGAACACTCAGTAGCTACCTGAGAAGAGAGGGGATGTCTGAGCATGTGCGACCAGGACGGAGAAGCTCTCAGCCCTGGTCGTATGCCCTGGAGATGAGCTGTAAACAATTTATCACTAAGGCCATGTTCACACGGCTTAAAATGGGCCGTATTTCGGTCCGTAATTACGCGCCGAAGTGCGCCAATTACGGGCCGAAAACGGCCCATTCATTACAGTAATTCACAGTTCTCATAGAGAACTATGGATTACGTCTCCTCTTCCCGCCCGGCGAATCCGCCGGCGGGGAGATAATGACATGTGAATTACTAGCGCCGTATACGCGCCGCTGGCAATTCAGTCAATGGGCCGGCGAAATGCGGCCCCCCCTCCCTCATCCCCCGCTCCCGCCCCCGTCCACACGGCGTAATTGCGGGGCGTAATTACGTCCGCAATTAAGCCGTGTGAACATGCCTAAGGGACCAGCTAAAACAAAAACGGTGCAGAATTTTTAATAATGACGAATGGTGAAAATGTTTATTATTTAGTTTGCAAGCTTCCCACGTCAATTTTACTTCGTGGCAAAACCCCTTTAAATGCTGTGGCCGGATCCATTCCTTGCTATTATCGTGGGTGTCAGCTGCACATTGCCTCAAAGTGGTCTGCATGGCTGACGTCCCAGAAGAAAGCCTCTTCTAAAGATTATGCACCAGAAAGCTTGCAAACCATTTGCTGAAGACAAGACGACAATGGACAAGGATTACTGGCACCCTGTCCTGTGGTCTGATGAGACCAAGAGAAATTTATTGGGTTTAGATGCTGTCAAGTGTGTGTTGCAGCAACCAGGTGAGGAGTACAAAGACAAGTGTGTCTTGCCTACAGTCAAGCATGTTGGTGGGAGTGTCAGGGTTTGGGCTGCATGAGTGTTGCAGGCTGTGAGGAGATACAGGTCATTGAGGGAACCATGAATGCCAACATAGTACTGTGACATACTGAAAGAGAGCATGATCCCCTCCCTTCTAGGCCACAGGGCAGTGTTCCAACCTGATAACGACCCAAAATACCTCAAATACGACCACTGCCTTGCTAAAGAAAATAAGGGTAAAGGTGCTGAGCTGATCAAGCATGTCTCCAGACCTAAACCCTATTGAGCATCTGTGGGTCATCCTCAAATGGAAGGTGGAGGAGCACAAGGTCTCTAACATCCACCAGCTCCATGTCGTCATGGAGGAGAGGAAGAGGATTCCAGAGGCTGTAACCTGAAGCTCTCGTGACCTTCATGTCCAAGAGAGTTAAAGGGGATGTATCGCTTCCTTAGTTCGGCTGATTCATACTGCTCTCAGCTTCTCAACTCTAGAAATGCAGGGGCGTTTCTTCCCCTCCCAGCTGGGTGGCATCATCCCCCTTTCACTGTTCATGCTGGCTCCCGAGACCCCCCCCCCCCCCTCTGTGTCTACATGTCACTGTGTCTCTCCCTCTCAGTCTTATTTTGTAAGAGCTGTATACATACCACAAGCTGCATTCAATCTAGAATGAGCACTGATCTCTTCTCCTCTCACAGTGGGAGATTTTTTACAGTTGAATCCAGTGTTCCTATGAACGGCACAGACCTCCCTTCTATGGAGGTGAGTTAGGCACCATGGCACAATTTTGACGTTTTCTGATTGTAGAATCAGCTGCAGTGTGTTTCTGCTAGGTGTGCAAAGAGAAATTGCTACGCCCCTAACTCAGAGAGGCAGGGATCGACACACAATTGTGCTGTTTACTGATTGTAGAATCTGCTGCAGTGTTATTCTCTTCTGGCTGTGCAGAGTGAAAATGTGCCAGTCCCTTACTCTGAGTGAAAGGCAGGAATGCTCACTCCTACAGCCAACTGGGTGCTGAACAGAATGTAAATGAGCTCTCAGCTAGTGAAATGCAAGGAGTAGGGATCCAACCAGCACTGGATATCAGTGTAAACAGAAGATAAGGGAGACTGAATACAAGATTTGCTAATGACATCCAATTGCAAAGTTGCTTGTTTTCACTGTCCGCTTATTCTGAAGACCATTTAATTAAATGATACAACACCTTTAAGGCTGGAAAATAAATGGTGGCCACACAATATACTGACACTTTGGACACAGTTTATCCATTTAGGGGTGTACACACTTTTGTAAGATACTGTAAGTAGTGTTAAAATATTGGCGTGTGCCTAATTTTTTATATCACAAGGCATTATGGGAAAGGAGCTGAGAAGCTCTAGCGCCCTCTTTTGGATGTAACAAATCCTAAATTTGCTTTTGATCCACTGCATCTTTGGAAACCAAGAAGGGATATCTAGCCAAGCCAGCATCACTCATCTGTAGACAGCAAGTTTCGGGGTTTTGCCTTGTGATATGCAGATGCTTCATGGAGTGCAAAAAGGCAGTTTCGAATCTCCACACGCCTATATAGGTGCTCTCCCTAAGGAGAGAATCTGTATCTTTTTAGCTACTCATTGCATCCCACTCAGCAAGCCAAGCATTGCTCTGCTCTGTTACATGAGAGGGGTGCAAACACCCGAAACGGCTGTCTACAGGATGAGTGATGACTCGGCTTGGCTAAATATGCCCTTCTTGCTTTCAAAGATCCAGTGGGTCTCAAAAGCAAATTGAGGATTGTTTTACGTCCAAGATGGTGCGCTAGATGCTTCTCGCCCTTTCCTTAATGCCTTGTGTATACAGATGCTTCTTGTGGAGTGCAAAAAGGGCAACATTTTGAATCTCCAAAACGGCACTATATGGCGGTCTTCCCTTAGGGAGAGATCTTCCCTTTCTAACCTAATTTTTCTAGTAAGCTGTAAAAAGGTATTACCAACGTAGGACTTCTGATTTTTAATCTTTTCAATCGAACAGCGCAAAGCACAAGCAGATTTTGTCCTTTAACAAAACATCCAGAAATGGTTTACAAAAAGCGAATCATTCGCACATTCACAACTCAAGTATGACAGGAAATGAGTAGTGAGGAAGGCATGGAGGCCGAATGGTCAGTTTCCAGAAGAAAAAAAAAAATGCTGATTTTAGCATATCAGGTCGGTATGTAGACGGAATAGTGAGACCAGTCGTTCTGAAAATAATAATATAGAAAAAACTTACACGGAAGCACAATCTATAATACAGTCGACAAATCAAATCTGGGAACAGGTGGTGCATTCATTTTCAAACTTGTCCAAAAATATCCTTAAATACATATATACTAATAAAATGTATGTGGGTAAACTTTACGATTATCTGACGCTAAGCATCTTTTAATGCACTAGTGCACCCAGCGTCCTGACAGACATATTCCTTTTCTTTGTCCCGGGGAGTACTCGTGCTTTGAAAGCTATAATGGCCCATGTCACCACGGCCACGGGTTTTTCGGCCCAGTTTATTCAGACGGTGCGGTTCTGAAAAAACCGGCGAAAAAACAAGCACAAACGGGTTCTCTGTTTCTGGCGGTTTTTTCCACCCGCATATAATTGATACATGATGTGTCGTTACAGCGATTTAAGGACGGTATCTGTGCATGGTCAATGTGGAGGGGTGGAGGTTTTTCACTCATCGTCGCTGATGAAAAGCCCGTCACACCGCACCCCCCCCCCCCCCTCGCGGGGGTATCTGGGCGCGAACAGAAAATACCATGCCGGCAAAGCCGGCACCCGTATGTGTCTGTGCTAGTGGGTACGCTGCCCCTCTAACTCTGTGTGGTGCACATTCTTTCAATTAATTTAACAGAATATAGTGTCGCTGTATATATTTTGTTTTGTGTTGTCAACACGTGGGGATCGTGTTTTGGGGTGGGCGTTGATGTTTTTGGAGGGTGGGGACGATGGTGTGAGAGGCACGTATTGGGGTGGGGGGCGTAGTGTGGGTGGTGGGGTTGTGGTGTGGAGGGGACATTGGAACTGGGGGGTGATGGGGTGGGTAGAGTAGCGCGGGGGCATAATTAGGGGGTCAGGGGGGATACACAGTGGGTAGACCAACAGGGTTAGTTAAAATTTTATCACCGGCATGACTGCAGATATGATTTATCCCGCTGTCTGTTCAGACACCCCACCCTTCACTGCCCATATAGCAGTTAGGTTCTCGTCTCACACAGCATGTCGTGTCAGTTTTTAGGATCCATTGTTGGATCTGATATTAACTCTTTCATATAAAGCGCGCCAATCCACCGCACAAGTATCGTGTTATTCGCTCACTAAAACGGCATAACCAACACGCTGGCTGGTGTTTCTGGCCCCCAGGCGTGCTTGGAATCATGCAGCAGGATCGCACAATATAATTTTACAATAGGGCGCCTGCTGCGTCTTTGGATTATGAATTGCATAATCGACAATTTTGTGGAAATCCCTAGGCATCCTGAATGTCGCCAAACGTATAACGCGCACTTCACCGCGATCATTCGTCCCCCTTAACGCCGCCCATTGGCCCTCATTTTACTTGAAGCAACTATAAATCACAGCTGCACCTTGGTAGATACACGTTTAGGCGCGTCTGTTTAGGGCCAAATCACAGTTCCTAGCACAAGCTCTCTATAATCACAGTATGTTATAAACGTGAGTCGCTCAACATACGCAAGTCCGTTTGATTCATACCTTTCCCAAGAGCCACAGCGTCCGGTCTTTTATCTAAAAACCAGTCGACAGGGAAGCTGGAAGCAATTGGCTTCAAGGGCCCACCGTGAGGGAGAGAGATCTTACATCTATGTTGACCCTGAACAGGGGTTTGCTGAGGTAGTGTGCACACTCGAAGGCTCGGCGACTCTAGTGGAATCGGGGGGGTAAGGGAGTAAGGGGCAGCGGTGATGTATGTATTGCTATAGCAGGGTTCGTCTGGCCCAGGTAAATGTTCTGGACTATGCAATCCAGTCCGTAATAGTACCGTCATGCTAGCTTCCATTTTATGGTCACCCTGTGCTGACATGCGAGGTTGCACGTTGGGGAACTCTTAGTCTAAGTGGGATGTAGTACACCTCTTGTTACCACACAAACAGTGGGGTGTGGAGGCACAACGGATGGGCAGGGCTACGGTTCAAAAGTCAGCATGAGTGTGCATGAATCTATGGACTGGTTTTGGACGGTTTTGCTTTGCTGGTATGCTGAGCATGGGGTTTTTTAATCGGATTGATTTTTATTGTAGTTGGTTTAACTGAATATAAGGTAAAACGCTTGTCGTTTTTAAATTTTTGAAGACTACTAGTAATTGGGGCTTCTTGTCATGCGGGCTTGGGAGGTGGTGGGAGGGTGGGCATTATATAAGAAAAAGAGGGGGGTATTTTTGGTTTTTCAGGGGTGTCTCGGGGGCATTTTGCGAGAATTACAGGTGGGATGGTGTAATGATGCCTTCCCATGACATTTTGTGAATCATCGGTGGCCTGAACTCTCGCCATCCTTTTGCATGTTACTGTTGCAGTACTGGCGGTTAGGAGGGTGGTGGAGGGTATGCATCCGGTCTGTTTTTTTTTTTTATCTAGGTCAATGCTTTAGAATACATGATGTTACGTAGTTTGCTAGAATATCACATGATTCCATATAGTCACTGACGTTCAGGTACCGAATTGGTCAGGATCTTAGACTTTGCCTTCTCCTGTTCTGCCTCGTTACCATTTTTGGCGGTCTACCTGAATCTCTAGTCATTTGTTTCATTTTCTTCTCTGTCTGCGGTCGTGGTTTCTGGGTGTTTGCATGGGGCGGGGTGTCTTGCGGACATCACGTGGCTAAACATGCTGAGTATATGCAACGGTCCCTGAAGCTATAGCATTCTGTGGTGGCTAGTCCCCGCAAAAGAACCATTCGGTAGGAGGGTGCTAATATCGCGTGGGAGTGCTTTGTGCGACAGTGGTGAGATTGATGAACGTGTACCCGGTACAATAGTCGTGGTGTGTGGGGTTTGTGAGAGTGAGACTCGGGGTTGGGTTTATGTGTGGTACATTATCTGGTCGAGGCGGCGGAATGATATTAATCGTGTAAGGAGTTGTGTTTTTCTATTAGACAGCTGTTGTGTGTCAACCCCTGGTTAGTTATCTCGGGTAAGGTCTTGGGTTTTGGTTCTCATTTCGTGCTGCACCATAACAGGATAGAGTTGTGCATAACTGGCGACTCACCTCGTGGTAGGTCCTTCAATTTTTTGGACCGTGTGGGCGAGTTATTGTGGGCTTTAGGGTTGTTATAGGTGAGGGTGTGTTTGTTCTTGTTTGTGGTTACATGATGGCTGTGGTTATGGTGGAAACTGGTTAGGGTTTGGGCTCGGAGGGTTAGGGTAAGATAAAAGTAATCAAGGGGAGGGCGTGGGTGGGTCTTGGAAACAATTAGTGTTATTTGATGGTTCGGGGTTGTTGTACGTGCGTGGTTTTGGTAACGTTATCTCCACCTTATTCCTTTTTTTGAATGTTATAGTATTGACTCATAACCTATAACGTAATTTTGTCCAATACCTAGGGCCATATATATCAGATCCTAGTATTGGCACGGTATGTAACTCCATAAGAAATACTTCTTCCGCCTCCCTCTGGATCAAAAGTTGGCATATTTTGTTGCTGAGGATATAAGTTCTGTATTGTTGAAATTCATATTGTCTGGCTCATGATTGTGATCACTTATAGTCAGCTTAACTATTTTTAGCCAATCATGGTCCTGACCCACCGGGTATTCCCTATCAGCGCGTACGGTTCGCCTGATCACGTGAAGAACGGCCCTAAATATGTACGAAAGGTAACACTAATTATACACACTATTGGCCCCGGCCGTTAAATAAATGGATCCCACAAAAACAAAAGATTACCAGATATAAATCTCACGACGCGTTTCCCATCTATCATAGTTTATCAGGGTGAGCTCAGTCAGGACCTCACTAAAACATTAAGTGGACGCCTTGTATTGCTTTGGGCGCTTTCTTATTTTAATGGAGGTAATGGACCATTGGCGGCATCTATATTAGCTGATATTGATAATAATTTGCCACTTATACATTAGACTCCTCTTTGCTGGGTTCATTTTTTGCTCGCCGCCCTAAAATGTTTCAGTTGCAACCATCAATCTCCCATATACTACAGTTGTTTTGTTATATAACCAGTCTTTGGGTTTCTGCATACCGTTTTTTCAGTCGTTTTTTTCAGCAGTGTTAGATAACATAATACCGCTTATTTTTAGTTTTCAGAGATAACACTTTCTATAACGATTTTTTAAATTAACAGGTTAGTTTGGTGGGACACTGGGGGTTGCTGAGCGGTGTGAGGTATGGTGTGGGGGTTCTGGTTCGGTGTCGGATGAGGTTTGGCTATGTTTGAAGTGAGGATTTGGTTTTCTTTTTTTGTTGGTGGTAGTGATCAGTGAGTGAGTGAGTGAGTGATGTGTTGTGGTGTGTGTTGTGTGTGTAGAATGCATGTGTGTCGTTGTGTGTAGATAGTGTGTAGTGTGTGTATTGAGGTCCGCACATTGGTGTCACGTGTAAGGTGTGAACGTAGTTGTGTGAGTTTCTGTTACTGTGCTTTTGGCCCTGGTAAGCGCATGGTTTAGAGCGGGACAGTGCATTTTAGGGTGTATATGGTTGCGAGGTGGGCTTTTTTGTTGAGGGGTTAATATATAAATTCTGCATGAGCTTAGTTATTTTCACAATGCATGACCCTTTTCTCGAATAATCCAGAGTAGTTCTTGCGTCTTTGGGACCCTTCTAAACACGCAATTGCACTCTGTGGGTGGTCGTTGTTATGGTGTGCTTGCTTTAACCCTCTTTAAGCGGACCCAGTGGGCCGGTCGGGTGAATTGATCCGGGCGGGTCTACATTTACGAGCGGCTGTTGTCGCCACTACTAGGCTATAACGTACATCTGGTTGGTTTTGTCGCATCGTATGTGAGGTGCACCTCTTTTAGGGCGCCACAACACACTGCGCTTTGGCGCAGGGTGAGCCGCGAACCAAAGCGGTTGTGGGATGGAGCCCGGAGGGATTGGTGCAAGGGTTTGTAGCACGTCCTGTGTCTTCCTGGCTTGTGGAGTGCGGGCAGTCGTGAGGCGTGCTTGGCGCACGTGTTTAAACGTGGTTGTGGATTTTCTTGGAGCACAGTGGGGGTATTGAGGTCCATGGACGGAACCACGTGTTTTGATGGTGCATATTGGAAACGGGGGGGTGAACGTTGTCATAGTCTAATTCAATTCGAGTGAAACAATGATGGGGTCATAGGGGGGAAGGAAGGTAGTTTGTTTGCGTAATCGTGATTGGTGGTAAGAGTAGAAAATTGGGGGTGTTAGCGTGAGGGATAGGGATGGAGAATTGGGTACACGGTTGGTTGTCGCGCCAATAGAGTCGTATAATGGCTGTGAGGCGGCTCGTGGGATGGTTACTAGAGGAGGATCTACAGGTTTGGCACTAATTTTCCTCAGCTAATTTTATAGGACAGGCAGTGTCCCCACTAAACTCAGAAGTTTCTTCGTTTCCACGTACACAGACTCCAACCATACCCCCCTTTCATTGATGACACTCCGCAGTTCTCAATACGGGCAGAGGATTGGGGATGCAGCGTGACTGAGACTTCTAGGTGGACTCGCACATGAGTGTTTCCTTGGCGACTGATGGCGCTACAGAGGATCTGGTTCGTGTCTGTTTCGGTCCCGTGGGGGAGTTTGAGGAGATTTATTGGGGATCTGTAATGATTTTATTTGGTGTTTTAGGCTCGGGAACAATTGGGTTGGGGAATTATTAATAGTTTAGTATGGGGGGGGGGGGGGATGGGTTTGGGTGTGGGGTTGATTTGAGTACGGGGGAAAAGTATGGGATGTTTGGGATTCGGCTAAAAATCACCTTTGTTAGATAAGTAGGGACTGTGGAAGGGGACGGGTTTAAGAGAGGGTTTTAGGCTCGTTGTACTGGGTGGGATTTGTTTGTGGGACTTGCGACTGCTTGGGGGGGTTTTTTTGTCTATTTTGTGGGCTGGGGACATGCAAAAGTAATGGTGGGGTTTTATTATTTGGGTTGTTAGGCTCTTAATGTTGGGTACGTAGTCATCAAAAGGATCCCGGGCTGCGAGACACGTAATTCCTTATATCGGGGTAGGTCACACCGGCCACACACAAACTATAAACTTCATTCCCCTACTTATTTTCTAAATTAATCTCGGCAGTTGTATCGGCTAGATGTAAAAAATGTGAAAAGAAGCATGCTGATGTAAGGTAGTAGGCCTCGAACACGTTATATGGCATCACTTCAAAGTGATTTATATTATCTCTCCAAGACGGGAAATTACTTAAAGTAACAGTTAAGCAGGATGCTCGTGGGGAGAATAAAGTTCAAAAAAAAATTAAATATAAAAAAGGAGTATGAAAGCAGGAACATAAAAAAAAAAAAAAATCACGGCAAAATGTACAAAACAAATACTTTATACCTTTTTCCTTACATATTTTCTGCTGGACTTTCTTGGAACAAAATTTGCACTTCTTTTAGACATCCCCTTAAAACCTAAATATTCTTAACTGAGAAATACGAGCTTAAGCCGGCAACAGAGGTCGTGAAAAACCATCCTCTTTTTTTTTTTTTCTTTGACCTTTGCCATTGTAACTGGGTGAACTTCCTTGACATTATTGCCTCTGATCAGAGCCGCATGGCATGTCCTTTATTTTCCAATCCCTGTCATGTGTGAAAAGATAAAGAAAACCTGTGGGTAATAAATGCAGTCTTCCTCATAGTGAGCACGGTTTACACCAGAAAAACCACAATTGTGGAGGAAAAAAAATATTGCTTTATAAATTGCTAATCTGATATTTACGGTGGAGGGATTCGCCTTTAGAAGCTCAGATTACTGAGCACATATATATACAGGATATTTTCTGACAGAGAAAGATGGAAATGACACTCGCCAGTAATTGCATTTTCCTGTACCCTTCACAACGGTAAATATCAGCGAGGCGTAGTTTTCCCATCCTCATAGCGCGATGGAACGTTTATAAACTCCCTCCCTTCTTTATTCATTCCCCAGTCGTTTTACAGCCCCTGAGTATTGCAATGAAGACATTTGCAAATAAAAAATATTACAGAAGAAATAACCAAAAATCAAGAAGCAGAGAGTAGGAAAAAAAAACCCCAAAAAACAAACAAACAATGATTGTGGAGGTTACAGAAAAAATAGCTGTGCATTTTTTTTTATCTCTTCCTTGCACCCACGATCAGGAGAAATGACGTGGAAAGAAAATTAAGCTAAATTTCTAGAAGACAAAAGACAAGTCCTGAAACAATATATGGTTTTGCACATCAAAAAAACCTTTTTGAAAAAAAACGAGCATAGGTGCACACTGGTGTGGCAGCAACACACACCCCAAAAACACTAGCACACTATCAACTAAAAAAAAAAAAAAACTATCAATGGGGACATAGGAATTTTTTTAAAAAGCATTTCTGCTATCCAGGATACACGAAAAACTTTTGAGGTCCTTAGTTCACATTTTTGATCAAAATTGCTTAAGCCCACTTCCCAATCAGCAAGGGGACCTCAATACAGGCGGGTCCTACACTATTTTGTTACCTCTCTTTTGGGGTCTGTTCAGACCTACATACTTCAGGGAGTGAAGGCACCAGCTTCCAAGTACACTGCATTGATTTAAAAGCCTGTGAAGGTGGGTGGAGTGCAAAAAAACAAAATGGAGGCAGCCACTCCTCCTTACATAAGCTACCGTGTTTCCCCGAAAGTAAGACAGCGTCTTACATTCTTTTTACCCCCAAAAGTCCCACTATGTCTTTCTTTCGGGGTATGTCTTATATTGGCAGGTATATGGCCCCCTAGGCAGGTATAGGGCAGGCTGTGGGCAGGTATAGGCAGCTGTAGGCAGGTATAGGGCCGGCTGTAGGCAGGTATAGGGTCAGCTGTAGGCAGGTATAAGGCAGGTATAGGCAGCTGTAGGCAGGTATAGGGCAGGTATAGGCAGCTGTAGGCAGGTATAGGCAGGCTGTAGGCAATAATATCAAAATAAAAAAACAAACAATCACTTACCTGGATCCCCGCTGCTCCGTCTCCCGCGCTCTCGGCTCTGCTCTATCTTCTTGCCGGCACAGGCGGGTGACATTATCAGGCCGCGCACGCAGCGTGTTGACGGGAGCTCCGGACAGCCGCCAGTCTGCGGTCGCCCGGAGGCCACTGGCGGAGCATGGAGCGCTCGCTCTGTGCTCCGCAGTGGTATCCCTTCACCTATATGCGCTCTGGGGAGTCGCATATAGGTGAAGGAATCGCGCACAGTGTCCGGGCCAGCGCAGCGCCCGGACACTGTGCGCTGTACTCTGCATTCAGCTATATGCGCTCCCTGAGGTAGCCGCATATAGCTGAAGCGTCCCTGTCAGCGCCCGGGCCATCGCAGCGCCCGAGCGCAGACAAAGTACAGTTACTACGTCTTACTTTCGGGGTACGTCTTACATTAGTCGACCTCCCTAAACTCCCCGCTACGTCTTACTATCGGGGGTGTCTTACTATCGGGGAAACACGGTAGAATATATGGTTTTGCACATCAAAAAACCTTTTTGAAAAAAACGAGCATAGGTGCACACTGGTGTGGCATTTTGGTTATTTTGCACTCCACCCACCTTCACAGGCTTTTAAATCAATGCAGTATACTTGGAAGCTGGTGTCTTCACTCTCTGAAGTATGTAGGTCTGAACAGACCCCAAAAGAGAGGTAACAAAATAGTGTAGGACCCACCTGCAGTGAGGTCCCGTTGAAGTTTCGGAGGTGAGCTTAAGCAGTTTTGATCGAAAATGTGAACTAAGGACCTCAAAAGTTTTTCGTGTATCCTGGATAGCAGAAATGCTTTTTCAAAAATTCCTATGTCCCCTTTGATAGTTTCTTTAGTTGAAAAGACAAGTCCTGATCAGAAAAATTGTTGCTTGACCACATTGCCGACTTAGACATCTGCTTATTGGATGTCCGAATGCACACAGTTCTGTCCTTCAGCTGGTTACATGTAGAGATGGGTAGCTTGGTCGGAAATAGTTATTTTTCATTCACAACAACCTTTGTTGGCCTCCTACATCAAATGATAAGTCCATTTTACTTAACGATTTTGGCTTATGGACATTAGATAGGATACGGAGAAGAACATATAAGGAAATTAAGGGTTGTGGCAAAAAAGTTAAAGCAATCTCTTGCTGGCAATGAAATTTTTAGGCCACCTTAAGGAAGGAAGGAAGGGGAAAGATTTAGGATAATTCTGTCCGTCAAGATGGTAAAGTAGGTAAGAGTGCCTATTAGTCTCTCACCCTGAAGACCACATCACTTTGTCAAGCCCTGCTTCCAGAATATCTAGAATAAGTGAAAGCTCAAAAAATGAGGTCTTCTTTTCAGAAAAGGCAAAAAAAAAGATGTTTTAGACTCTTCTGCTACACAGCACGATGGAAGTCACAGGGACCAATAAGACTGTCATCCAACTTCCAGTCTGTTAACGCAACAATTTACCTATGGATGGAGGACTGCTCCCTTGAGTCAGAAGCCCTTTGAGAAAGAGGCCAAATTTTCCCGATGGATACTTAGAGAAGAAACAGAGCCAGGTTCTCCATGGACAGTATGTCTTTTGGAATGAAAAAGGAGTCCCCTCTCTAATAAGTATCAGAAGGCATCGATTCATAAAGGCAGATTCCTGTTGGAGACAAAAACATCCATCTGTGGAAGCAGAAATTTGCTTGAGATTCGACTAAAGACCTCTGGACCGCATCCATTCTCCCTTTAAGAGTCATCTTCATTTTCTCTGCACTTCATTTTCTTTCCCCTTTAGATTGACAGCCAACAGAGAAAAGATGTTCTTTGCTGCCCTCGGAGTTATTATGGCTGATAGCGAAGTTATTTGCTTCTTGTGCCGAAAAAAAGACAGACGTCCATCAAGTTAAGCCTATTGTGCTACAGTGTTGATCCAGAGGAAGCTAAAACCCCAATGAGGTAGAAGCCAATTGTCCTCATCAGAATATCAACGACCCTTCTCCAGAATCCTGATCACTATAACTTGTTATATTATTGCATCTAGAAATGTATCCAGACCCTTCTCCAGAATCCCGGTCATTATAACTTGTTATCTTATTACATCTAGAAATGCATCCACACCCTTTTTGAACTAGGTTTGTGAATTCACCATGACAAGTTCATCTGGCAGAGTTTCATAGTCTCACTGCTTTTACAGTAAAGAATCCCTTTCTATGTTTATGCAGAAACCTTCTTTCCTCTAGAGGTAGAGGATGGCCCTTTATTCTGTGTATAAATAGATCTTGGGAGAGATCTCTATACTGACAAAATATATTTAGCCATATTTATTATGTACCCCCCCCCCTTCCAAAGTCATCTGTTCTCTAAACTAAATAACCCTAATCTTGCTTATCTTCTGGGTATTGCAGTCTTTGAACCTGTTCAAGCTCTACAATGTTTTTCCTGTGAACCGGTGCCCAAAACTTTACACAAAGCTGTTTAAGTAGAAAATTGTTAGGTTTAATTGTCCCTTGTCTGGAGAGTGGAAAAAAAGATGCTCCCATACTGTATCTAGTTCTCTAAGGCATGACACAAGGTTCTGGACAGTGTTCCTCGAATGACCTCTCTTGGTGTAGGCTATCCAACACCAATGATTAAGGCGCTGAACTGAGTCCAGAGAACTCCACATTAAAGGGGGGTTTTTTTTTGCGCTTCCACTAGTCACCAGTAAGTTTTTGCTTAGTTTTGTCAAAGGAATGGAGCTGCTCTTCCCAAAAGAATAGTAGGAGACCTTGCTGATCTCTTGAACGTGCCTGAACCCACTTGACCGCAGGAAGTCTTTAGTAGCGAGGTCTAGTACTAACATTATATCCATTATGGAATTAGATCTGGCTGAGAAAAAGACACCTATGTGTTAATAATCTCCTATTCTTCCACCACGAGAAAAATTTCTTGACAAATCTTTGACTTTGCATGGTTCAAAGCCCACCCCAAGGTGGGAAAGGTTTCTCATATTCTCTAATGAGGAGTCTGCACCTCTCTCGCTGAACTCAAAGATCAGATAGGTATGGAATGATCAAAATCTTGTTTTGGTATTAAGAGGGCAATGATCTTGACCATTATCTTGGCGAGGATACTTGGTGCCTACAAAAGACCAAAAGAGAAAGGTTGGAACCAACTGACTTCTGACTACCAGAACACAGCGATTCTCAGGAACGGATAGAAGACTGTGCGGATGAGAAAACAATAGTAGCATCCTTGACATCTAAGGAGGCCAGTAAAATCTTTTTTTTTTTTTTTTCAGAAGGCCTTCATCTTTAATTTTTTATACTGGACAAATACAGGCAGTCCCCGACTTACACTGTTCCAACTTACATCTGTCCCCTAGTTACAAACGGAGACTTATGGGGCATGCTGGCACCTGTAATTCCATTTCAAAGCAGATAGTAGCTGTGGAACCACATGTTCCAGCATGCCACAGCAGTGCATGAGGTGTCATCTTAACTGGGACACAGACAACAAATTAAATGTAAAAAACCCTTCCCGGCACTATAATAAAAAAAAAAAAAAAACAACCTTTTGTGCTGGAGCTACATTTAATAAATATACCTGTTCTAACTTCTATACAAATTCGACTTAAGAACAAACCTACAGTCCCTATCCAGTTCGTAAACCGGGGACTGCCTGTACATTCATTTTTTTTTCAGACTGGTGATTGCTGGGTAAGGGCATGTCCCCACGGCAGAGGACAAATACCGGTCGGTTTATCCGACCGGTATTTTTCCGGTTTTAGTGCCGTCCCCACTGCCACAGCGGGTGGGGTGGGGCGTACTGGCTTTTCTCTTCTCACTTACATGCACATATTCTGTCCGAAAACGGTCGGCAGAATGTGCATGTTCAATGGTTTTCGGGCGGCCCGCGGGCGGAAAACCCGTGCAGTGGGGACTGCTGCACGGGTTTTCCATAGAGCCCCATTGTGCTCGTTTGCGGCCGGTTTTTAAGACGGTCTGCAAAACCGCAAACCGTCTGCAAAACCAGCCGAAAACAAGCGCCCTGGGAACATGCCCCAACTCCAATTGCGTTTCTTCACTAAGAAGACTGGGCAGTAAATACCTCGAGCAATTTTAGCTAATTTTAGGTAATGGAACAGGCACTTGCTTTAGCACTAAGGACACCATAACTTTCTCTAAAGCTAGAATTTTTTCTTTGACACAAGTGATGGATGTTTGTGGAGGACAGGCTGAAAATTCCAGATTTTTGTGGTTTTTATTTATCCACCTGGAGGTTGAGATTTCAGACCGGGCTGAAAAGAGGGACCCAGTGTTACTAGGAAGATCGGGTATTTTCAACCAAATTACAGATAAAGAGAAAACTGCATTTTTTTCTCCTCTGGGCTCATTGCCAGGAGTTTTGAGTATTTTCCCTTGTTTGCTGGGTCTTGACATCCCCTTTTAGACTCATAAAAGCCCTATCCCCCCTATCAGAGGCTCTCAAGTAAACAGTCTAGCCTAGAACCACACGATGCCCTACAGATTTTTTTTTTTTTTTTTTTTTAACAAGCAACTCCCAACTAAAAATCCAACCATCTGGATTTTACGACAAAGTTGAACATGGCTGCCCCTTTAGCCGTCTAACGCACTGCATTAGCTGCGGTATAAGCCAGGATGTCTCCAGCTTTCTTAGTACCGTTAGGGTATGTTCACACAGCTTAACTGCGGGGAGTACAGTCTGCCCCGCAATGACGCTGGGTCTTCGGGAGTCGCGTACTACTGCGAAGCGTGATTGGGAGTGGGTGCGACAGCCTGCCGGCCCAAGACATGCATTACTCGCGGCACAAAACCAGCGCGATTAAGAGACATGTCAATTATCTCCCCGCTCGTACAATACGATTGTATTGTACGAGCAGGGAGAGGAGGCGTAATCCATAGTTCTCTATGGGAACTGTGGATTACTGTAACTATGGGGCGCATTTCGCTCATATTAGAGCGCAGTATGCCGCAAAATACACGGTGAAATGCGCCCCAAAATAAACCGTGTGAACATACCCTTAGAGGGACCTGGATGTGCGGAGTTGTTGAATTTAAAGGCATGTTCACACGGCTTAAAATGGGCCGTATTTCGGTCCATAATTACGGTAATTCACAGTTCTCATAGAGAACTATGGATTACGTCTCATAGAGAACTATGGATTACGCGCCGCTAGTAATTCAAGTCAATTGGCCGGCGAAGTGCCGGCCCCCTGCTCAGTCCCCCGCTCCCGCCCCGCCCCCGGTCACACGGCGTAATTGCGGGGCGTAATTACGCCCTGCAAATACACCGTGTGAACATGCCTTAACGGTTAATCGAATCCTGAGTGCTGAAGCAGAGTAAATTGCAATAGGCCTGAAGAACGTAGCAATAGTCTACAAATATTGTTTAAGTAGACCCTCAACGTTCCCGTCTTCTGAGTCTTCGAATAAAGCCATATCCTCCAAAGGAAGAAGAACTTTTTGAGATTCTGGCAATAGCAGCGTCCACTTTACGAATTTTTGGTCATGAATAAGGAGACTTTTCTCCGAAACGCGTCGACCCTTTGTGTATTCGTTATGGAATACGTCTTTTAAATCTTGATGGAATAAAGATTGTGGAATATTTTAATCCATGACGGAGGTTTACGCTGGACTTTCTCTTTCTCTGCACTTGGATAAACATATATGTGGCTTCTTCGGCCCGTCCGGGCGTTCCCCCGACAAGATTTAACCAGGTGAGCTGACCTTTCAGTGTGCATTGTTTACTTTACGAATTTTATCTCATTGGACAGGTTCCAGGATAGATGAATACCATCACTCAGGAATTATCAAAAACCAAGTCTCATCAATGGCCTTAAATAAGATGGAAGGTACATAATGAAAAGACAAGACAGTCTTCAACTCCGATTTATAATGATTCTCTAGTCAGCATTGTTGGCTTGTTTTCTATTGTAATTATGGCGACTGAGAAAATCAAGGGAATTTCAGCTCATTAGCAAATGAATACCTGAGGTCAATTAGTATAGAAGTCAATACTTCAAGAAAAACAAGCAATCATATCTTATTTTATGAATAGTGCAAATCAAGAAACGCAATAAAAAATACTCCTCTTTCTCCACTTAGGAGTCTCCTATCATTTTACCCTCTGCCTCCAACAATAATGACTATTATTTCACTGGTAAAACCAATCTTCAGAGTAGCAGGAAGAAGATGGATTACCAGCTGAATTAAAGAGCAGGTTTGAGCTGCTGCTTATGGCAGTCTATGAAAAGGGGAGGGGGAGGAGGAGTGAACAGATACATAAAGAGAGAAATAAGCACAGATACACACCAGATGCAGCAGCCGCAACTTTAAGGGTGTGTTCACTCAGCGTTTTTTAGATGTGTGGTTGGATCCATTTTTCAGACCCAAACACGCATCAAACAATATGATTTACATGGGTTTCAATGTAAAGCACGCATCTGCGTTCAGAGGTCTGATCGCCGATGTGTCTTTCGGATCCGTTCAAAGAATTGTCATGTCAATTCTTGACCTGTTTGACGCAGCAGACGCCCTATTTAAAACTATAGGGTGCGATTCTGCTGCAGGAAAAAAGTATCCAAACATGCAGCACACTTTGGGTGCGTTTTGGATGCGTTTTACATAGTACTTTTGAATATATTTTTTGGATCGAAAAATGTATTCAAAAACGTAGTGTGAACATGCCCTATAGCTGCCCATATACATGGGATAAGGGTTAGACAAAATTACCTTTTTTGGGTTACCACCATTAGAAAATTATACACAAAAATTGATAGACTGCCAACTACCAAAAATGTGATCCGTCTGGTTCAATTTTTTCAGCTGTGGTCAGTATATGGCAGTAAATGGACACTCATTTTCCCCTTTGCATAAGACCACTGTGATTTTCTTTTTAGTTGCTTGCCCGGTTAACGTTAGCATGAGAGGTTCAGCCGCAGATCCCGTCATTTAATGGAGGAAGACAGCACGGAATGCGTTACCGTTTTCCCCGGTAATAAGATGGACACAGATTATATCTTGTAAAATTGATCTGCATGTTGAATTTAAACACCTGATCCTTTCATTCTGTCAGAAGATAATCCGCTGACATAGGTTACAGCTTCTTACTCCACCCTCCCACGGAAAACACAAAAGGTCGGGAGGAACAACTGAAAGCTACTGAACGTATATCTACACATTAAATACCAGCTTTACCCATGAAATAACATTATTATGACCACCTCCTATTATCCAGACCAACAGCAGCTAAGCAGGTTGTGAGGGGCTCAACAAGGTCCTGGAAGGTTATTACAGGTATCTGGAGCCGACTGCATCCCATAGCTGCTGGAGGTTGTAGGTGAAAATCCAAAAAGCAAACAAGTTGCTCCCATAGCTCAATTGGGTACAAGTCTAGAGAACAAGGAAGCCAGGGTAGTACTTGGAAGTCTTGGTCCTGTTCTTCTCCCCAATGTTGGACATTTCTAGCCATGTGACATGTCGCATTGTCTTGGTAGAAGATCCCATCTGCCAAAGGGACGTCAATCAGCGTGTATGGGTGTACATGATCTGCAAAGATTAATTTATGTCCAAATCGGTTGAAAGCGCCTTCAGCTTAGATGTGCGACCCAGAGAATGCCATGAAAACATTCCCCAGACCATGATGCTGCCACCACCAGCTTGCGTTCTTCCAGCAATGGTTGCAGGGTGTTTGTTCTAAGAGGTTTCCTGCCAGACACGCCAATGTCCATCCATTCAATGAAGCAGAAAACGTGACTCATCAGAGAAGACAACCTGTTGCCAATCAGCGGAGGTCCAATTCCAATACTGCCATGTAAATTGAAGCCTTTTTCTTCCATGCAACTTCCCTAGCAGGGGTGTAGTGGTCATCTGTCTGCTTCGGAGCCCTTTACGCAGTTCCCTGAACTGTTGTGATAGACACACGCCTGGTTGGCCCCTGGGTCATTATAGCAGTACCCATCTGCGCACCTTGCACACTTTCAGAACTATGATCCCCTCTCACATTGATGGCAGGTGGTGCTCTGGAGTTTCTATGTCGCTTATTCACAATGGCGCCAACCTGTGAAACACGTGTGGGCCTGAGATACACTTAAGACCCCTAGATGAAGTACCCGTGGGATGTTGATTCCAAAATGGGGTGACTTCTGAAAGGTTTCACCTGTTCTGGTAATTTAAAGGCTATGAAAATGCCCACCAAAATCTGCGTTCCAAAAGCCAAATAGCTCTCCCTCCCTTCCACATCCTGCCATGCGTCCAAACAGTAGTTTACACCCACATGTAGGGTACTGTCAAACCCGCAAGAAACGGTATAACAAATTTTGGAGTGAAACTTAAACATTTTCAGCTAAAACTGCTGATTATTGGAAAAAAAAATATTTTTTCATTTTTACAGCCAAGGGAGGGAGCACTATTTAGCTTTTGGAAGGCAGATTTGAGTGTTTATCAAGTTTTAGCCCCTTAGGGTGTCCCCAAACCTGAAATGGCGCCTAAAGAAAACCGTATTGAAAATGAGACCTCAGAGTCTGGTGCTTCTCCTATTCTGAGGCTCTTGGTTGAGTCAAACAGCGCACTAAGGCCGTATATGGGATCTCAAAAAATGCCAGCATTGGGGGGAAATCCGTGTTGAGTTGCATTTCCCTGGTCACATCTACCGTGTTCCCGTAAATAATGGATTAATACCAAAAATCTGCACAAATATGTAAAAGTTTCACCTTCACTTTGCTTTAATTCCTGTGAAACACCTAGAATACTTTAACCCCTTAACTCCCGGGGATGAAAAGTAGTTTTTGCCTCCTTGCGTTTCAACAGTTGTAACTTTTTTATTTTTTCAATGACGCAGATGGATGAGGTCTCTTTTTATTCGATACAAGTTGTACTTTATGGGGGAATAGTTTAAGTTCACTTAAAAATAATTGCAGAATTTTTTAAAAAATTTTTTGTTTTTTTTACATTTTTTTACACCGTTCATATTTCACACGTAATAACTTGTTAGATTAATTCTACAGGTTATTACGGTCATGTGGATACCTAGTATTTGTAGGTTTTTGTGTGTGTAATTTATGCACAATTATGTTTTATTAAATATTTATTTTTATTTTATATATTTTTTTATACTTTTTATGTTTGTTTTTTTTTTTAATCCCATGAAGGGAGAACTGTTTGACTTTTTTTTTTTTTTTTTTTTTTTTTTTTTTTTTTTACACTTAGTAATGTATTAGCATATTCATATATGCTAATACACTATAATCTGTGTCAGTTTGACACAGGCAGTGATCTAGACAGCACACAGTGCGTCCTGATCACTGGCTTCTTACACAGACAGCTCTGGGGCTACTCTAGACCCCCAGGGCTGACTGTGCAGCCGTTCCCCGGGCTCTGTTGGGTCACCGAGTGTTCCGATCACCCGACAGAGCAGGGGAACCCTTTGATTGTGCTGCGGTAACGCACCGCCGCACTCAAAGGGTTAAAGCACCGGGTTGCAGAGGCTTCCTCCGCTCCCCGGTGCTCGCAGGAGATGCTCTGGGATCAGGGCTGTGCAGTACAGCCCTGATCGCAGCGCCGCTGCGGCGCCGGGCGCCGCAAACCCCGAAGTCTACAGCGACGCAAAAGACGTCGCTGTAGACGAACGACCCGCACCGGCTGACGTCAAAAGTCAGTGGGCGGTCGTTAAGGGTGCAGTTTTTTTAAATGGAGTCATTTATAGGGGTGTCTAACACACAGTTCCCTCGAAATCACGTCAGAATTTGAGTGATCCCCCCCCCCCCCCCAAAAAAAAGTTTTCTGATGCAAGTTTCCTTAAAAAAAAAAAAATAATAATAATAATAGTATATTTAACAAAATTGTTTATAACTAGCTTCTACCATGTGTCTACTTTATGTTGGCATTTTTTAAATGTTTTTTTTTTTTTTTAAACCACATAAGAGAGCTTATAAATAAAAAAAGACAACATTTAAAAAATGCCAACATAAAATAGACACATGTTATATGCTAGTTGTAAACCATTTAATGTGGTATATCTATCTGTAAAATATAGATAAAAAATTTGTCTAAAATGGGTAAAACAAAAAAGAGATCCATAAACATGATTTTGTCAAAAAAAAATGTATCTCAAAGATGCTACAGTATATTGTACTCATTGTAAGCAGTCATTCCTTTTCACGGTGCATTATGACCGGCTGACTTTCTCACCATTTTTATTGCAAAACGTGACAACAAATAGCTATGGCTCTGAAAAACCCCATCATGCTCTCGAAAATCACTACAGAAAAGGTAACCAGGGCTGTGGAGTTGGTAAGCCAAAGCTCCGACTCCGACATTTTCCTGACTCCGACTCCCGACACCCTCATACACGGCGCATGTTTAAGTGATAACTTTACTGTAGTAAAATGGTAACATCAGGCTGTTTATCACCTTATGATACAATAATCAAGCTATTTAGGTGGAACATACACTGACAATCTAAAGGGTAACAATGTTTTTAACTTTTGACTTTCAGGCTCCATATCTCTCCACTCACTACAGCTTTGAACATGAGGCTTCCATCATTTTATAGACAATCTTACCTATTTTATACATACATTATTTAGTATTTAGCATCTGCTTAGTTCTGCAGATGTAACTGCATTGTTACTGTTTTGCTCCTAAAAATAAAAATTTGGCTTTCAGTACTGCACGAATCCTTCCGGCCTCTGGATCAGATTCAAGCATGTCTTGACCAAAATCTGATCCCAGGTCTCTTCTACACGAATACAGCTTTTTCTTCAACTCTAAGGGCACGTTCACAAAGTGTATTGCGGCGCGTACTGTACGCGCCGCAGTACGCCGTGTGTTTCGGGAGCTCGCGCTGATTAGTATGTAATCCCGAGGCGCGCGGGGTGCCGGCCCCATAGACATGCATTACTTGCGGCGTGTAATCGCCGCAAGTAATTGACATGTCAATTCTCACCCCGTGCGTACAATACTACTGTATTGTACGAGCGGGGAGAGGAGGCGTAATCCATAGTTCTCTATGAGAGCTATGGATTACCGTAATTATGGGGCGCATTTCCCCACGTATTAAGCGCAGTACCCCACGAAATGCTCCCCAAAATAAGCCGTGTGAACATACCCTAAGTGTTGGATTGGGTTGAGGTCTGGGAACTGTGGAGGCCAATCCAGCAACTCTACTTCATTGTCATTGAACCATTCCTTCTCCAACCTTGATGTCTGCTTCAGGTCGTTGTCCTGCTGGACACTGTCACCCTCTTCATCCCCATAGTACTCGAGTGTATGAAGTAACTCATCTTGTAGGACACTCACATATAGCTCAGCATTGAGGTCACCATCCATCCTGGTCAAGTATCCAAAGTCTTTGGCTGTGAAACATCCCCCATATCCTCAGGCTTTCTCCACCGAACCTGACAGTTTCTTCAATTTCTCGTTCCGTTAGCCCCCTTTTTCCTTGATTCTTCCAAACCCATTCGCCTCCACCAGAGCCCGGTCTATTGACTTTCACCTCGTGGCTCCAAATCACCTGTTTCCAATCTTCCATTTTTCATGCTTTTTTGCAAACTGGAGCTGATGCTTATTATGAGGAGACCTTTTTTCGGGCCATCATTCCAGACCTGTGCAATGCGTGTTGCCCGGTGCTATTAGGGATTGTGAGAACAGGTTGTAATCTGTCCCACCATCAGGAGCAAAACAGTAACAATGCAGTTACATGAGAAGAATCTGTATAACTAAGTAGATTCTAAATAGTTGAAAGTAAAAGTTATGTATGAAGTAGCCAAGATGATTGTCTATAAAATGATGGGAGTCTCACATTGAAAGCTGTAGTGGATGATGAGATATGGAGCCTGAAAGTCACAAGTCCAAAACATTATTACCATTTTGCTTTTCGATGTAAAATATATTTATAGGATACGACTTTAGAACACAAAAAAACCTTAATAAATTGTAAATATGAAGTGAAAAATTTTGCTGAAATCTGGTCAATCTGTTTGCTATGGGAGCGGAATTGCGTACCCTGTGGCAGTGCTCTTGCCTGCTCCATGTCATCAATTACACTCCTCATGTGATGAGGCTTAAGATATGGAAGCAGTAGCACTAGTGTGCGTTTACACAGCAAAGACCAAATACCAGTTAGATTTCCCGACCGGTATTTGGTCTTTTTTTGGCACACAGAGCGACGTGACCCATCGAACCCACGTGTTCAAGTTCTGCCCGAAAACTGGGTGAAAGCATGAACATGTTCTAAGTTTTGCGGACCGCCGGTGGTGTAAAAAACTATGCTGGAAAATGTGTGCAGTGGGGACTGCTGCACAGATTTTATATTACAGTCTATGGAGGAGCGCTGCTTGTCGGTTTTCAGACGGTTTGTAAAACCTGTGATCGTTTTTACTCCGGTTCAGTGTCTTTGTACAAATATGTCTTTTAATGACGTTAAAATACGAGGCCACTGGGCTTTTTACAGCATCTAAATCTCTTTGGTGTCCTGACAAAATTGTGGATTTTCAGTGATAAAAAGCCATAGATACTGTAGAATCTTGTGGCCCTTTTAATCATAAAATCAACCAAACATCCATGTGACAAGTCAAAAGCAGGGCTGTGGAGTCGGCAAGCCAAAGCTCCAACTCCTCAATTTCCCAAACCTCCGACTCCTGACTCCCTCATACACGGCGCATGTTTAGGTAATAACTTTACTGTAGTAAAATGGTAACATCAGGCTGTTTATCACCTTATGATACAATAATCAAGCTATTTAGGTAGAACAGACACTGACAAGCAAAAGGGTAACAATGTTTTGATCTTTTGAACACTTGTGGGTAGAGTTGAAGAAAAAGCTGTATTTGTATCCAAGTCCAGTCTGCACCAACATTGGGAATGTGGAGAAGAGACTGGGGATCAGATTTTGGTTAAGACATGTTTGAATCTGATCCAGAGCTCAGAAGGATTCAGGCAGTATTGAAAACCAAAAGGTGGATTTCCCAAATAATAAAAATTAACATTTTGATTTTTAGAAGCAAACAACGCAGTTACAGGAAAGAATCTTCATAACTAAGCAGATGCTAAATACTTGTAAGTCAAATTTATCCTTAAGATGGGTAAGATGACTGTATATAAAATTACAGTAGCCTTATGTACAAAGCTGTAGTGGAGGGTGAGATATGGAGCCTAAAAGTCACAAATTCAAAACATTGTTACCATTTTGCTTGTCAGTGTAAAATATATTTATTGGATATGACTTTAGAACACAAAAAATTGTTAATATGCAAAACACTGCAGGAACATTTGTGGAGTCTCTGAATTTGTTCTGAGAAATAGTATCGCTTCCATCAGATCCTGCATACATGACCTCACATCTGATCTCATTATTTCCAGGCTAGAGAACGGCCTCTCTACACTAACTTGCTTTGGAGACAAAGCGGTGACCACAGGGGCTACATCTCTAACAATGTCAGGGTATAAAGGAATTGCCTCGGCCACAGTCAGTTTTGATGAATGGTTGATCTTCTACTTCTTTGAGAGCAGGTGAAAAATGTTGATGGGAGTGGAATCTTTTCCCCTGGGGCAGCGCTTTGCCTGCTCCATGTAATCAATTACACTCCTCATGTGATGAGGCTGAAGATATGGGAGCAGCAGCACTGTCCGGACCCAATGCCTCTTGCTCTTTGCACTGCATCAAACTAACTGGACCAACTTATTATATATTTTGGGAGTCGGTCCCTTTTATGACGACTCCGATTCCTGCAAAATAGGCACCAACTCCGACTCCACAGCCCTGGTCAAAAGATGACTATTCACGTGGCTTTCGTCCTCTGAAAAATGGAGCTAATAGCACCTAAGAATATCTGCCGTTGTTCCACCGATGTGGGCATGTTTATTTCCTTTTTTATTTTTATTCCCTGCTAATTTCATTAGCTATCAGTATCGTTAGTTTCATCACCTCATACAATGCTCCAGAATTGTTATTTCACAGAGAACATAAGAATTTACTAAGGCTGCACAGACACAGATCAGAAAACCTTCACACCAAAAAGTGTAGAAACCAGCACCATAGAGTACAGGTCTTCATTTATTTTCATATTAAGCAAAAACATTGGGTAATATGTAGGTTACAGAATACGCTTACGCGTTTGGGGCAATATATGCTCTTGCTACACAGCCAAGTGAAAATGCTGACCAAAATCCAACGGCATTTTCACAATGCTGGACCGCGCCACACCGCCATTTTTTGTCATTGACATGTAATTTCTCGGAGCGCATCCAAAAGACGGACCAGACAGACGCGATGCAAACAAGCAGAGGCGATCACTCATGTGAAAACCGATGTGTGTTTCCCATTGCCAGCAGTGTTAAACACACTGTTAATTGTTAGGCTATGTTCACACGGCTTAAAATTGGACGTATTTCAGTCCGTAATTACGCGCCGGAGTACGCAAATTACGGCTGGAATACGTCCACGTTATTACGGTAATCCCCAGTTCTCATAGAGAAGTATGGATTACGTCTCCTCTCCCTGCTTGGCAATACCCCTGAGGGGGAGATAAGTGACATGTGAATTACCAGTGGTGCCAAGTAATGGGGCGTCGCCTGCTTAATAACAAGTCCATTCCGGGCCCCCCCCCTCCCGCCCACACGGCGTAATTGCGGGGCGTAATTACGCCATGCATTTAAGCCGTGTGAACATAGCCTTAGATGCGTGTCTGGGTCCGTACAGACGGACACAGACACGCATCACAAAAGCGTATGTTCAGGCGGACACAAGATGCCGTGTGAACATACCCTTAGATTTGACCTAAAAGGAAAGCATACCAAACCCACAAGGATTACTGGACAGATCAGCTGCTCATGCCATACCGGTAAGGATTACTTTTTCAGTTACTCAAGTCCCATCCAAAATAATTACTTCGTATTTAACACACATCTATAAAAATTGCTTATTAAATCTCCTACTAAAGCCACACCCACGAGGGGTGCTTGTTAAATCTCTCACTAAAGCCACACCCACGAGGGGCGCTTGTTAAATCTCCTACTAAAGCCACACCCACGAGGGGCACTGGTTAACTCTCATACTAAAGCCACACCCATGAGGCGTGCTTGTTAAATCTCCTACTAAAGCCACACCCACGAGGGGTGCTTGTTAAATCTCCTACTAAAGCCACACCCACGAGGGTTGCTTGTTAAATCTCCTACTAAAGCCACACCCACGAGGGTTGCTTGTTAAATCTCCTACTAAAGCCACACCCACGAGAGGTGCTTGTTAAATCTCCTACTCAAGTCACACCCACGAGGATTACTTAATAAATCATCTATTCAAACACCTACTATGAGGATTATTTAATAAATCACATCATAGATTTGAGGGTATAGTAATCCTTTTAAAACTTAACTTTTACTAGTCGCTCTTTAAAAAGTGAGTGACCATTGATCGGTAGTAAAATATTAATGTTGATCCCGATAGATGTAAAATAATATGTTCAACTGGACACACTGATGAAATTGTTATGATATAAGGAACACTACTTTTCTACACAAGGAATACGACTTTTTAAAGAGTGACTAGTAAAAGTTAAGTTTTTAAAGGATTACTATACCCTCAAATCTGTGATATGCTTTTTGAATAGTGATCTGTGCATATTGTTTGATATTACTGTTACTTGATAAATCACCTACTCAACCCCAACCACAAGGATTACTTAATAAATCACCTTCAAGCACCAACTATGAGGATTACTCATCAGTTAGTTAAGCCCCACCTATGAGGATTAGTTAATAAATTGCCTACTCAAGGCCCAACCACGAGGATTACATAATTCACCAACTCACAAGGATTGATTAATAAATCACCTACTTAAGCCCCAACCATGATAATTTTGTAATAAATTACCTACTGATTCAAGCACACCCATAATAATTTAATAAATCCCTAAGTCCCACCCATGAGGATTGCTTCAATCACCTACTCAAGTCCTACCCATGAGGATTACTTAAAATAGCAGCTACTCTAGTTTCTACAGTACTGTTAAATTACTTCTAAAAGAAAAAGTCAAATTTCCCAAAACTGCACAAACCAATTTTATCATTTATTTTATCATCTACTGCGTGACTTTCTAATACCTTGAACTGGATAAAAAAAACCTTAATATATACCGAATAATAAATAAAAATTATTATTGCTAAAGAATTTGAGAACCATTAAAAAGCCAACCAGTATTTTACATGTAGCAGATGAAAGTTCAAGTAACCAAACACAGAGCAGTATTGTGATCACAGAACCATAACACGCTGCATTGCGAGGAGGCGGGAAGCCATACTGTGCCAGATGCCTCTCATTAATTGCGTGCATTGGAAAAAAAAAAAAAAAAAAAAAAAGATTTGAGAAAAAACAAAACTGACTGGAAAGAGAACGATTAAATAGAAACCTGGCATTTTGCACAATTTTCTCCAAACAGACCAATGCAAAGCATCACGACCAGCGACAGGCCGATCAGATCTTCCCTTTCTGAGCTACTCATTGCATCCCACTCAGCCAAGCCAGCATCGCTCTGCTCTGTACTGACGAGGGGCAAAACCCCGAAACGGCTGTCTACAGATGAGTGATGCTGGCTTGGCTAAATATCCCTTCTTGCTTTCCGAAGATCCAGTGGGTCAAAAGCAAATTGAGGATTTGTTACATCCAAAAGAGGGCGCTGGAGCTTCTCAGCTCCTTTCCCGTAATGCCTTGTGACATCTAAAAGCAGAGCAAATAAACAAGGCCAAATCTAATACTTAAAAAAATTCCGACCGCTATTTTCCACGCCAGCCGCAATTACATCCTTATCCTAATATTTCCAGGAAATTCGCGTTTAACCTCCACAACTGGAGAAGAGATCGATCATTGAAATCAATCAACACAAAATTAACATTTACCAAGTGCAAGAAGAAATTGCTTGCTATAGGAGACTTAAAAATAAGATTTTTTTTTAGGTTTTGCAGAAATCGTGCACAGAGGAGACTGGATGATCAGTAGTTAAATAGTGACCCTCGTACACTGGTATTATGCATAGGCCCTCGCTGACATTTCCAGCACGCATTGTTCATCAAAACCAGTCACATGGCGGAGGCAGCCGCAGCTTAGTGGCTTCTGCAGCTTGTGGGCAGAGTCTTGCAGTTGGGCTTAGCCACCAAAACAAACTAGCAGAAGGGGGTTACAACTGTAGGATCAACAGGAAATTCTGCCATAACATTTTGCAATGCAACAGTTATCTACAATATGACAAACTTTCCAGAGGTATGAGAAAACATGCAATGCTACTAATGTATATGTTGGGGAGGAAGTTACACACTTCTCCAAAACAATCAGACAATTGGTGCAAAAAAAAAAGGGCAAAAAAATATAAATAAATGGTTGAAACTAGAGCATAAATCATCATTACTAAGACATTTATACAGGTCCCTGCACTTCCATGTAGGTTTCTTTGTAATCGACTTCAGCAGCTTGTGAACAGAGTCTTGCCATCTCGTTTATCCACCAAAATAAGATAGCAGAGGGGTAAAACTCTTAGGGGATGTTCACACGGCTCATTTGCAGGGAGTAATTACGCCCCGCAATTACGCCGTGTGGACGGCGGGGGGCCAGCACCTCGCCGGCTCATAGACTTTCATTACCAGCAGCGCGTATACGCCGCTGGTAATTCAAATGTCGCTTATCTCCCCCCGCGGTGGATTCGCCGAGCAGGGAGAGGAGACGTAATCCATAGTTCTCTATGAGAACTGTGGATTACCGTAATGACTGGGACGTGTTCCAGCCGTAATTCGCGCACTCCGGCGCGTAATTACGGACTGAAATACGTCCCATTTTAAGCCGTGTGAACATAGCCTTAGAGGATGTTCACACGGCTTATTTTGAGGCGTAATTGCGGGCGTATTTCGCTTAATACACGGCGAGATGCACGCCGCAATTACGTTAATCCATAGCTCTCAGAGAGCTATGGATTACGCCTCGCCCCCCTGCGCGTTCAATATGATTGTATTGTATGCACAGGGAGATAAGTGACATGTCAATTATTCACGGCGCGCCACGAGTAATGCATGTCAATGGTGAAAAATTTTAGGCACTTAAAAACAGTTAACGGCACTATTGACAAAGGGTCAATTACACCGTGTGAACATCGCCTAAAACTCTTAAGGGATGTTCACACAGCGTTTTTGGAGGCATTTTTAGATACGTGTTTGAATCTGTGTTGCGGACCCTAAACGGACCCAAACACCCATCTAACAATGTGCAGTGTGATTTACATTGCTTTCAATGTAAAACACGTGTTGGCGTTGGTGTTTTACATGCGTCTTTCGGATCCGTTCATAGAACAGACGTCAATTCTGGATCTCTTAGATGCAGCAGACGCCCCATCTAAAACTATAGGGTGCGTTCCTGCTGCAGCAAAAAAGCATCCAAACACGCCTGCGTGTTGGATGCATTTTCGGAATGAATATGTATCCAAAAACGCTGTGTGAACATCCCCTTAAAGGGGTTGTCTCACTACAAGGATTGCTTTGTATATTAAAGATCTTGCAAAAACAAGTCACTTTGCAATTTGGGTCCATAAACAGTGTCCTACCTATTCCTAGATATCCCCTCTAGTATGGGCTGCATCAGCTCCACAGGTCGCTATAGCTACAGACTAGGTCAATCTATAATGAAAGTCTGCCAGCATTGGTTTCTATAGCTACAGACCTGGCTTCTTCTGCAGCCTAGTAGAAGCCAGTAAACACGCCCCTGAATTCAAAATGAAACCAAGAAAACAAGACTGAGGTGAGAGGAATCGATGAAGTGAGACAACCCCTTTAAGGCTAAAGGATCAATAAGATTCGGTCAATAATATTAATATTGCAATATTTACCAGATGAAACACCGCTCGACGAATTTACAAAAACATGCACTGCTACTAATGCATCTGTTTTTTGGCAACGTCACCAAAACAATCCATCAATACAGTGCAAAAAAGTGTAAAAAATAGAAATAATGGATAGTGCATAAATCCAACATTCCCCCGACATTGCACCTTTGTATGACTTTCTTTGTAACTGACCTTAGCAGCTTGTTGGAAGAGCCTTCCAGTCTGGTTCAGCTACCAAAATAAACCAGCAAAGAGGTTAAGGCTTGGTCCACACTCGTGTCAATGGTTCTGTTCCATCGTAAGTGCTGTTGGCAATGACGAAAAAAAAAAAAAAAAGAGAAGTGCAGCACGCTGTGCTATATTTCCCATCAAAATGATGGACACCACAGCAGAAACTCAGTGTAATCAATGGGATCCATCGAGCATCGCTGGTGTTGATCCGATTCCCTCTCTGCTACGGAGGATCCGAACTGAACCTCTGACACAGATGAGAACCAGGCCTCTTAAAGCAGAAGGACCAACAAAAGATTCTACCATAATTTTTAGCAATGCAATAGTGATCCAATTTCTACCACGTGACAAAACTATCCACGAGTATAAGAAAATGTGCAAGGCTACTAATGTACCTGGGTTTTTTTTTTTTTGCAATTTCCACCTAAACATTGAATCAATAGGGTATGTTCACTAACGGCATCTAGAATTGAAAAACGCTCCCAAAAGCGCTGCATAAAAGAATCCAAAATGCATCCAACATGCAGCTGCATGTTTGGATGCATGTTGTCTGCAGCAGATCGACCCGTAGTTTTAAATGGGCCCTGCTGCATCGTTAACGGATCAGAATGACATACAATTCTGCACGGACCTTGCAAGTTGGGATCCATAGAGCAAATAAACACGCATCGAATAACGTATGTGCGCATGGACAGAACAAGCCACGTGAACATACCCATAAAGTGCAAAACGGATGCAACTATAACATCAATCCGTCATTCCTAAGACATTTACATATGCGCTCCCATGTAGGTTTCTATGTAACTGACTTCGGCAGCTTGCGGGCAGAGCCTTGCCGTCTGGTTTAGCCCCCAAAATATAACAGCTGAAGGGTCGAGATTCTTAAAGCTGAAGGGTCAACATCAAATTCTGCAGTAATATTAAGCAATGCAATATTCCTCCAATTTCTACCAAATTATGCACGAGTATAATAAACGTGCAAGGGTACTGATAGATGGGTTTTTCTGCAACTTCTCCAAAACAATGCATCAATACGGTGCAAAAATAGTGCAAAATGGATGTCACTACAGCGTCAATCTGATATTCCTAAGACATTTACAATTGACTTTGACAACTTGTGGGCAGAGCCTTGCTGTCCAGTTTAGCCCCCAAAATACAACAGCAGAGGGGTCAAGATTCTACCATAATATTTAGCAGTGCAATAGTGATCCAATTTCAACCATGTGAAAAACTATCCATGAGAATAAGAAAATGTGCAAGGTGACTACTGTATATGGTTTTTTTTTTTGCAACTTCTCCAAAACAATGCATCAATACGGTGCAAAAAAAGTGCACAATGGATGCAACTATAACATCAATGTGACATTTGCGCTTCCATGTAGGTTTCTTTGTAATTGACTTCGGCAGCTTGCGGGCAGAGCCTTACCGTCTGATTTAGCCACCAAAATACAACAGCAGAGGAGTCAAGATACTTAAAGGGGTTTTCTCGCTACAAGGATTAAGTTTTATGTTAAAGATCTTGCAAAAACAAGTCACTTTGCAATATGTGTCCATTAACAGTGTCCTACCTATTCCTAGATATCCCCTCTTGTATGGGCTGCATCAGCTCCTCAGGTCGCTATAGCTACAGACCTGTTCAATCTCTCCTGATACGCTGTCAGCACTGGTTGCTATAGCTACAGACATGTTTGATCTCTCCTGATAGGCTGCCAACACTGGTTGCTATAGCTACAGACCTGTTTCCACTGCACCTGTAGGCCCCGCAGGTTTGCTATAGTACAGCCCTGTTCAATCTCTCCTGATAGCTTCAGCCTGGTTGTATAGCTACAGACCTTTCAATCTCCCCCGATACGCTGTCAGCAGGGTTTGCTATAGCTAAAACCCTTTCAACCTTCCTATACGCTGTCACAGGTTTGCTATAGCACAGACTGTTTGATTCCCCCTATAGGTCCCGCATGGTTGCATAGCTCGACCCGTTTCCAGAAGCTAGTAGAAGCCAGGTAAACACGCTCCTGAATTCAAAATGAAACCAAGAAAACAGGACTGAGGTAAGATGAATCAATGTAGTGAGACAACCCCTTTAACACTGAAGGATCAACATCAGATTCTGCCGTAATATTAGGCAATGCAATATTCCTCCAATTTCTAACAAATTACGCATGAGTATCATAAACGTGCAAGGCTACTGATAGATGGGTTTTTGCAACTTATCCAAAACAATGCATCAATACGGTGCAAAAAAAGTGCAAAATGGCTGTCACTATAGCATAAATCCATCATTCCTATGACATCTGCACAGGACCATGCGCTTCCACGTGGCTTTCTTTGTAAATGACTTTGGCACAAGTGTTCAGCCTCACACCCCGATCGCTTGTCTCCAGCAGCCCGGCTATTTTAATCAGTTTGCGTCGATAAAAAAAAAATTGGACAAATTTGTTCAATCAGTTTGCATCGATGAACGCATTTGTTCAAATTTTTTTAAATGGCCATTCCTTCTAAATTTCCAGACCGTGGACCTTCCTCCAAATCAAGACACAAAGTGAATGCTTTCGAGGCCTCTGGCCCTCCGCAAGCAAAGTCCACGGGTGTCTGCATGCCAAGTTACGTCTTCTAGGCCTTTCCAGGGAGAAAGTAGAAAAGTAGACCAGGCATCCTCAAACGGCGGCCCTCCAGCTGTTGGGAAACTACAACTCCCATCATTCCCACTCTTATAGATTATATAAATGCATGATGGGAGTTGTAGTTTCCTTAACACCGAAGGATTGACATTTCATTCTGCTGTAATATTAGGCAATGGAATATTCCTCCAATTTCTACCAAATTACGCATGAGTATCATAAACGTGCAAGGCTACTGATAGATGGGTTTTTTGCAACTTCTCCCAAACAACGCATCAATACGGTGCAAAAAAAGTGCAAAATGGCTGTCACTATAGCATAAATCCATCATTCCTATGACATGTGCACAGGACCATGCGCTTCCACGTGGCTTTCTTTGTAAATGACTTTGGCACAAGTGTTCAGCCTCACACCCTGATCGCTCGTCTCCACGCAGCCCGGCTATTTTAATCAGTTTGCATCGATAAAAAAATGTGACAAATTTGTTCAATCAGTTTGCATCGATGAACGCATTTGTTCAAATTATTATTATTTTTTTTTTAAATGGCCATTCCTTCTAAATTTCCAGAGTGTGGACCTTCATCCAAATCAAGACACAAAGTGAATGCTTTTGAGGCCTCTGGCCCTACGCTAGCAAAGTCCTCGTGTGTCTGAATGCCAAGTTACGTCGTCTAGGCCTTTCCAGGGAGGAAGTAGAAAAGTAGACCAGGCATCCTCAAACGGCGGCCCTCCAGCTGCTGGGAAACTACAACTCCTATCATGCATTTAAACAATCTATAACCGTGAGAATGATGGGAGTTGTAGTTTCCCAACAGCTAGAGGGCCGCCATTTGATGAAGCCTGCAGAAGACGGTTCAGTCATTCGAGGGGGGGGGTCCTGGATATTGAATCGATCTGCGATCTTGGAGGTGTTAAAGGAGAAGCTCTAATTGGAGGACGAAGGTGGAAAAGAGAGGGATGAAAAAAAGAAGATGTGACGGAAAACAGAAACAAAGCTCGGCCGCCTAGGGATTCTGCAAAGGGGCTGAATGGAGACCCGGTGCCTGCGGAAAATTAAGGATGAGCAGGGACGGATTTTATTGTTCTTCGGGAGTGGAGAAAGTTCGACTGGTGATGGCGTAGATAGGGAAGGACACGAGGGCGCAGGTGCCGGGTGCTGCAGGGGTTAACGCACCGTACAGTGAAGGAATGCAGGGTGAGAGGGTTCTCGGGGCTGGGTAAGGAAGGATTTTGGAGGTGGGTACAGGGCACGCTCAAACTTTGCCTTCCAGCGTCTCCATCCGTGGCCTAAATGGTTGGAGGGGACTGGAGGGAGGGGGTCGCCTGTTTACATGCAATGCATCCCCGTCCAGGGATGTGCCGCATGTAAATAAACTGACCCCTCCACGCCATAGGAATCCATTAACCCCCGTCCTCTATTCCCAAATTCTTTGTAGTCCCCCGGGCGCACTTGGCGCCGCCGGCTATTGTTTACCTGTTTGCCCCGGTAGAAGAGCCGCTGGCGGTCGGGGGTGACGTTAAAACTCTCCTGGATCTTGACCCTCAAGCCTTCGATCTTGGTGAGTCTGGAGAGGTCGTCGATGGTGCGGGTCTCGGTGCCATCGATGGTCCTCACCTGGATCCACATCTTCTCGCTGTAGGATGAAATACAAGAAGAAATCACCTCGTCCTGGGGAGTAATGTCACCGCTTAATGCATCAGCAGCAGCAGCACAACAAAGAAGGCAGCAGAGGAGGCTGCAGAGGAGGCTGCACTGCTGCGACTACTGGGGGGAAGGCTGCAGCACTACAAGTCCCAGCCTGCGGCCAGGGGGGGGGCGCGTGCACTACAGGCAGCGCTCACAGCGCCGGGCAGCCATGTCTGAGCGCTCGGGGAGTGTTTACTAGGAGCTGCTGCTCTCACATGGGGGTCACGGCGCCAAGCTGAAATCTCGCGTAATGGAGGCCGGGCCTCAGCACAGGGCGGCCCAGAGGCGGCGGCGACGACGCTGCTCCCGCCCCGGTGTCCCCGGCCCCTCACCTCCTCCTGTAGTAGATAGCGCCGCAGGGTGTCCCCAGCACAGACCCCCTCACCTCCTGAAGTAGATAGAGCCGCCGGATGTCCCCGGCCCCTCACCTCCTCCTGTAGTAGATAGCGCCGCAGGGTGTCCCCGGCCCCTCACCTCCACCAGTAGTAGATAGCGCAGCAGGGTGTCCCCCCCACAACAATAAGCCATCCCCCAAATCTCCTCTCCTGTTAGAAAAGCCCGCAGGGTGTCCCCCACTCCCCCCTCCTCTCCTGTAAGATCCCCGCAGGTTCCCCCCTCATCCTCCCCGTAAGTAATACCCCGCAGGTTCCCCACCCTCACCTCCTCCTGTATTATAGCGCCGCAGGTGTCCCCCGCCCCCACCTCCCCTGTAGTAACGCCCGCGGGTGGTCCCCGGCCCCTCACCCTCCTCCTGTAGTAGATACGCCGCAGGGTGTCCCCAGCACTGACCCCCTCATCTCCTCCTGTAGTGGGAATAGCGCCCCCAGGGTGTCCCCAGGCCCCTCACCTCCTCCTGTAGTAGATAGCGCCGCAGGGTGTCCCCGGCCCCTCACCTCCTCCTGTAGTAGATAGCGCCACAGGGTGTCCCCAGCCCCGCACCTCCGCCTGTAGTAGATAGCGCCGCAGGGTGTCCCCGGCCCCTCACCTCCTCCTGTAGTAGATAGCGCCGCAGGGTGTCCCCCTCACCTCCTCCTGTAGTAGATAGCACCGCAGGGTGTCCCCAGCACTGACTCCCTCACCTCCTCCTGTAGTAGATAGCACCGCAGGGTGTCCCCAGCACTGACCCCCTCACCTCCTCCTGTAGTAGATAGCGCCGCAGGGTGTCCCCGCTCACCTCCTCCTGTAGTAGATAGCGCCGCAGGGTGTCCCCCTCACCTCCTCCTTTAGTAGATAGCACCGCAGGGTGTCCCCGGCCCCTCACCTCCTCCTGTAGTAGATAGCGCCGCAGGGTGTCCCCGGCCCCTCACCTCCTCCTGTAGTAGATAGCACCGCAGGGTGTCCCCAGCACTGAGCCCCCTCACCTCCTCCTGTAGTAGATAGCGCCGCAGGGTGTCCCCAGCACTGACCCCCTCACCTCCTCCTGTAGTAGATAGCACCGCAGGGTGTCCCCAGCACAGACCCCCTCACCTCCTCCTGTAGTAGATAGCGCCGCAGGGTGTCCCCAGCACCGCCCCCTCACCTCCTCCTGTAGTAGAGAGCGCTGCAGGGTGTCCCCAGCACTGTCCCCCTCACCTCCTCCTGTAGTAGATAGCGCCGCAGGGTGTCCCCAGCAATTACCCCCTCACCTCCTCCTGTAGTAGATAGCACCGCAGGGTGTCCCCGGCCCCTCACCTCCTCCTGTAGTAGATAGCACCGCAGGGTGTCCCCAGCACTGACCCCCTCACCTCCTCCTGTAGTAGATAGCGCCGCAGGGTGTCCCCCTCACCTCCTCCTGTAGTAGATAGCCCCCCGGGGTGTCCCCCCCCACTTTTCCCCCTCCCCCCCTCGGGAGTAGATTGCACCGCGGGGTTGTCCCCACCCCTTTGGGCCCCCCACCTCCTCCTGAATATATCCCCCCGCAGGGTGCCCCGGGCCCCCTCACCCACCTCCCCCGTATAGATGGCGCCGCGGGGTCCCCCCCGCCTTCCTGTATTGTTTAGCCCCGGGCAGCATGCCCCCCGAGCTCCCCCACCTCCCCCCTGTAGTGGGAAAACACCCAGGGTGTCCCCGACCCCCCTCACCCCCTCTCCTTTTATAATAGCGCCGCAGGGTGCCCCCACCCAACCCGCCCCCATCACCTTTCCTCCTGTATAAATACGTTTGCAGGGTGTCCCCAGCACTGTCCCCCCACCTCCCCCGTATAAAGCGCCGCAGAGGGGCCCCCAAAGAAACTGTCCCCCCCCCCCTTCCCCCTGTGTAATAGCACCGCAGGGGGGTCCCCCCCCCCCTCACCTTCCTTTTAGTAGATAGCGCCGCAGGGTGCCCCCCCAGCACTGAGCCCCCTCACTCCCCCTTGTAAAGTTACCCGCCGCGGGGTGCCCCCAGCCCCTAACCCCCCCTTCACCCCTCCTGTAGTTTGTAGCGCCGCGGGTTTTTCCCTTTGGCCCCCTCACCCCTCCTTTATAGAAAAGGCCAAAAAAGCTTGTCCCGGCCCCCACCTCCCCCTTTTGTAATAGCGCCCAGGGTGTCCCTGGCCCCTCACCCTCCCCCTTTTGTAGATAGGCTGAAGGGGTTTTGCCTCACCCCTCAACCCCCCTTTCCTGTTATTTGATAGCCCGCGGGGTTTTCCCAGCCCCTCACCCCTCTGTAGTAAATAGCTCCCCGCGGGGTGCCCCCGGCCCTCAATCCTCCTTTTGTGATAGCGCCGCGGGGTTTTGTCCCCGGAGGGGGGTTGGGGATTTTGGGTGGGGGGGGGGGAAGGGGGGGGTTGTTGGGCAGGGGACTTTTTTTTGTGGGTGGGGGGGAAACCCCCATGCCCCAACACTGCCTTTTCCCTCTAACCTCCCCTGTGTGGGTGGGGGGGTTTCCCCCGGGGGGGAGATTTATTTTTTGGGGGGGGTGGGGGGGGTTAAATTTGGGCGGGTGAGGGACGGTTAATTTGGGGTTGGGGTTGGGGGGGGTGGGTTTGTGTTTTTATTTCCCCGGTAGGGGGGTAGGGGGAAAAGGTTTTTTTTGGGAAATTTTTTTTTGTTTTTTGAAAATTTTTAGTTTTTTTTTGGCCTTCCCCCCTTTTTTTTCCCCCCGTTTTATTAAAAACCCCGGTTTTTTTTTTAATTTTTTTTTTTTTTTATTTCCCCATTTTTTTTTGTGAAGGGGGGTTTTTTCCCCCCCTTTTTACCCCCTTTCCTTTTTTTTAATTAAATTTTAATTTGAATTTTTTTTTGCCCCTTTTTCCCCCAGCCCCTCCCCAAACCTCCCCTTTTAAAAGAATGGGCCCCCGCGGGGTTTCCCCCTCCCCTACCCTCCCTCCTTTTGTAGATAGCAAACCGCGGGGTGTCCCCAGCACTGACCCCCTCACCTCCTGGGGAAGTAGATAGCCCGGGGGTTTTTCCCCAGCACTCCCCCCTCACCTCCTCCTTTTAGTAAAAAAGCCCGGCAGGGTGTCCCCAGCACTAACCCCCCTCCCCCTCCTCCGTAGTAGTTTGGCAACCGAAAGGGTGTCCCCAGTACAGCCCCCTCACCCTCCTCCGGGTATAGTTTAAGACCCCGGGCCGGGTCCCCCCCAGGATGACCCCCCTCCCCTCCCCCCCTGTGAAATTTAGACCGCAGGGTGTCCCCAACG
>JAODAL010022387.1:0-64847 GCA_025379985.1 Phyllomedusa bahiana | reverse complement strand
CCCCCAAAGGGCATTCTCTGCCCTCCGTGGTGTCTGTAAAAGGCAGGAGCCGACAAAATGGGAAAAACCCCCCCTCCGGGTTTCCCCCTTAGTTTTTTTGCCCCAAGTCGTGTAATTAAGTGGTTAATCGTCCCCCCCCCCCCCCGGAGCGCCCCGGGGTGGGGGGCGTTTGGGCGGGAGTCAGCTGAATATAAAGTGAACCCGCGCCGATCGCGGAACTCTGTTTTAGATTCGCGCTTTCCTCAGGATTTATCCATACGTCAGGTGCGTTAACCCCCAACAACCGGGCATGGATCATTTTAAGGTAGTTAAAGGGGGGTTAAGCCCTTTCATGCGTTTGAGGTTTTAAGGGTAATGCCGGGAAAGCCCAAAACACAGAGTTTCCCCAGCAGCCTTTTAATTAAAAAAAAATAAAAAAAAAAATGTGTGAAAAACAAAGTACCCCCTGATGGGAGCAAAATAGAACCCATTGTTTTCCTTTTCTTCTTCAGCCATGTGCTTAGTATCATTGCGTTACTCAGCTTGGATAGATGGCGTCATAGTTTATTGCAGAATACCTTGGTATACAGGGAATTTCATGGTTTACTCAGTAACTTCGGGTGTGCAAAACCCTGGGGTTTTTAAAAACACAACCCAAATGATCCCCCTTCCACCATGCGCGCATTTTTAATTAAGGTTTTTGGCCCGACATTTGAACGGGATGCCCCAGTTTTTTTGGTGTACTTTGAGCCAAAAAACGTATACAGACAACCAAACGGTGCGATAAGCCCCTTTAAAAATTTTCATTACGTTTATAGTAGTTTATTCTTGTACATAGGGGCAGTATTATGTAGTTAATTCTTTCCCTTTTGGGAGCATTTTTTTAAGTAGTTTATTCTTAAAAATGGAGCAGATTTAGTTTTATTTTTTGTACATAGGGGGCAGTAATAGTAATTATATTCTTATACATAGGAGCAGTTTATGGGGTTTTTAATTTTGTACATGGGAGCGTTTTTAGTTTTTTAATTCTTGTAAAAAGGAGCAGTATTAATAGTTAATTTTGTAAAAGGGACAGTTTATGTAGTTATATTTTTAATAGGGGGCAGTATTTATTATTAAATATTCTTGTACTAGGGGCAGTTTTATGTATTTTTAAATTCTTGACATAAAAAAGCAGTATTTATAGCATTATTACTTGTACATGGGAGCAGTTTTATGTAGTTATACTTGTACTGGAGCAGTTTTAAATTTAGTTTTTTCTTGTCATGGGCAGTATTATAGTATTTTTAATTCTTGTAATAGGGGGCAGTTTTAAGTAGTTATTTTCTTGTACATAGGGGGCTTTTTATAGTAGTTATATTCTTGCATGGGGCAGTATTTTAGTATTTAATTCTTGTCATAGGGGCAGTATTTTGTTTAATTTTTGTACATGGGGGAGCAAAAAATTTAGTAGTTTTTCTGTACATAGGGGCAGTATTTTTTATTTTTTTTTTTTTTTTTTTATTATAGTTAATTTTTACAAGGGGAGTATTATAGAGTTAATTCTTGTACATGGGACAGTATTATGAGTTATATATTTGTACATGGGAAAAGCAGTATTATGTTTTATTTTCTTGTCAAGGACATTTTTATAGATTATATTCTTGTAAAAAGGGGGCAGTATTTATTTTAGTTATATTCTTGTACATGGGGCGTTATTAATAGTTTTTCTTGTAAAAAAGGGGCATATTAAGTATTTAAATTTTCTGTACATAGGGGGCGTATTTAATTTTTTAAAAAATATTTTGTACAAGGGAGCAATATTATAGTATTTATTTCTTGTACATAGGGGCAGTATTATAGTATTTTAAAAATTTCTTGTAAATGGGGCAAATTATAGAGTTATTTTCTTGTACATAGGGGGCAATTATAGTATTTTTTTTCTTGTACATGGGGGGCCCAGTTTATAGTGTCTATCTTGTCATGGGGCAGTATTATAGTAGTTATATTCTTGTACATAGGGGGCAGTATTATAAAAATTTTTTTCTTGTAAAGGGAGGATTTTTAGTTACTTTCTTGTCATGGAAGCTATTTTTGGTTTATATTTTGTACATAGGGGCAGTATTATGTATTTACTTCTTGTACATAGAAGCAGTATTATGTAGTTAATTTTGTACATAGGAAGCAGTAATAGTAGTTATATTTTTTTCATGGGGGACAGTATTAATTTTTTATTTTGTAATAGGGGGAGATTTAGAGTAATTTTCCCTTTTTACTAGGAGACAGTATTATGTATTATTTTCTTGTACATGGGAGCATTTTATAGTAGTTACATTCTTGTACATAGGGCGTATTATAATAGTTAATTTTTGAAAAGGAAGTTTATAGTAGTTTTATTCTTGTAAATAGGGGGCAGTTTATAGTAGTTATATTCTTTACTAGGAGACAGTATTTAGTTTTTATATTCTTGTACATGGGGCGTATTATAGTAGTATTTTCTTGTACATAGGAGGCAGTATTTTAGTAGTTATTTTCTTGTCATGGGGGGACAGTATTATAGTAGTTTTTTTTTTGTAAATAGGGGCGTATTATAGTATTTATATTTTTGTAATAGGGGGCAGTTTTATTTAGTTTAAAATTCTTGAAATAGGGGGCAGTATTATAGTGTTATATTCTTGTTCATAGGGGCAGTATTATAGATTATATTCTTGTACATGGGGGGCAGTTTATAGTACTTTATTCTTGTACGGGGGGCAGTATTAAGAAATTATTCTTGTACATGGGGGCAGTATTATAGTGTTTTTATTTTTGAATAGGAGAAAAAATTAAGTTTTAAAATTCTTGTACATAGGGGGCAATATTTATAGTTATATTCTTGTACATAGGGCAGTATTTAGTAGTTATATTCTTGTATACGGAGGTTTATATAGTTATATTCTTTTCATGGGGGGCATATTATAGTATTAATTTTTGTACACAGGGCGTTTATATATTTTTATTCTTGTGCATAGGGGACAGTATTATAATATTTAATTCTTTGTACATGGGGCAGTATTAAGTAATTATTTTATACATGGGAGCAGTATTATAGTAGTTATTTTCTTGTGCATGGGGGACGTTTTTAAATGTTATATTCTTGTCAAGGGGCATTTTATGGGTTTTATATTGTGTACTTGTGGCAGTATTTTAGTAGTTATATTCTTGTACTAGGGCGTTTTTTTATAGTATTATATTCGTTGTACATAGATGGGAGTATTATTATTTATTCTTGACTAGGAGAGTATTAAGTAGTTATATTTTTTACATAGGGGACAGTTTATAGTATTATATTCTTGTATTGGAGCAGTATTATAGTGGTACATTCTTGTACATAGGGGCATATTATAGTAGTTTATTTTTTACATAGGGGCATATTAATTTTTTATATTCTTTTAATGGGAGCATATTATAGTATTTAAAATTTCTTGTAATAGGGGCAGTTTATAGTGTATATTCTTGTAAAAAGAGGGCAGTATTATGAAATTATATTCGTAATAGGGGCAGTTTATAGTAGTTATTTCTGTTACATAAGGGCAGTATTATAGCAGTTATTTCTTGTACATAGGGGCAGTATTATAGTATTAATTTATTAATAGGGCATTTATAGAGTTAATTCTTGTAATGGGGGCAGTACTATATAGTTAAATTCTTGTACATGGGGGCAGTATTATATTTATTTTATTCTTGACATAAGAGGAGTATTTTAGTAGTTATATCTTTACATGGGGAGCATACTTTTTAAGTTATATTATTGTACAAGGGGGCAGTTTTTTAAAGTAGTTATATTCATGTACTAGGGAGCAGTTTATATAGTTATATTATTGTACATAGGGGGCAGTATTATAGTAGTTTTTAATCATTTTTAATAGGGGCAGTACATAGTAGTTATATTCTTGTACTAGGGGCAGTACTTAGTATTAAATTCTTGTACATGTGGCAGTTTTTATAGTAGTTATATTCTTGTCAAAAAGGGGCAATTATATATTTTAAAATCATGAAATAGGGAGCAGAATTAGTAGAATATTCTTTAATAGGGGGCATATACTGATAGTGACTGATTAAAATGAGCAAGCATTTTCTGCAGATTTTTAGCTGTTTTCAGTTTAGGAATTAAAAACTTAAAAAAGAAAGCAAAAATTTTATTTCCTTTCCAATCAATATATTTTTCTGGTCTAGGACATCTGTAGACGTGGCTCCTGCTTCCTGCAGGGCTATTGCTGTTTTTGTCTTGCCCTTCATTATTGCGATGATTTTCTGATTGAAGATTTCCATCAGTCTGGAGCTCAGGATGATGTCTGACATGATGATGCTGATCAAGTAACTCTGCAGAAAGAAGTTGCAGCCATGAAAAATGTTAATGGAACCGTCTCACACATTTCCTATATTTTCAGTTGTGGCCATTAGGTGGCAGTATCTGCTATGGGAAGAAGTGGATAGATCTCTCCCAGACTTGCTATATATGTATAATCTACCTCTAGAGGGCAGTGTAACAAGACAAATTAATTACTGGATTTCCCAGGTTATCCCATTGTAGTTTTTTTCTGTAAATACCGTTAAACTATATGAATCCATACATAATACTTTTCCTTGTGTCATGCACTATACGCTGAATTTTTGAAATTTCATGTATAGTCACTGGTGACCCCTTTTTCATGAATACCTGAAGAACAATCTTGATCAATATGAAAAAAAAATATTTCAAACAAAGAACGTAAGTTTCTGCGTGATAAACGTGATTACTAACAAAACGTACCTTATAAGTGGAGACATCAGGGTAACCAGCATACCAAGTCTAAACCATCACATGATTCCCACCCTTCATCTAATAGTGATGATTTTCTATCATCAGACATCAATGTAGAAGGAGAACAAGGTGAGGCCATTGGAAATCTGGACAAAAAAGGTCCACGCCCCAACACACGGGCATTCAGGATGACCGTCAAGAAACCACTCCATCAATAACATGGCGACTTGCAAATGATCAATCTGACTTCTTATGAGTTATCATTAGATGAAAGGTCTGTGCTACAAAAAGGACTTTTTCTCCCATGTTGTGTCTTGATAAATTTGGCTTTATTAAAGACATCCATCTTTTTTGTAGGCGGCTTACATTTAGGCTTCTATACAATCAACCATCTTTTTCGGGCCAATTGCCACTTACAGACCCACAGACCTTAGAGGATCTTCTTCCATTATTGGAAGAAAATGAAGGTGACTTTAGAGATAAAAATTATTCCCTTCGGAAGACTTCTAAGACAACCATCCCATTGAAAATGTTCCCCAATGTCCATTGATTTTGTTAATTAGTTATGCAAGATATTAGGGATTTACCACTGGGTAAACTTGGACAACAGAATATAAAGGGGAGAAACTTGCACTCAAGGCCTCATAAAGTGATCCTCCTTTTGTAAATAAGGAGGTGGACCAGGGTGGGGACATTGTTCTATGGTCTACTCCTCTGTATATACATGAGGCCAAAAGACAGCTTGAAAACCCTAATTACTATGTGCGGTTACCATACAATGCCACTGATGTCTTCAAGAGAAAATGTGATAGACTCTTGGAATCTGCTAGAATTTGTGGCATTATCTCGAAAAAAGGAGTGTGAGTACCTTACTGCAGAGTCTCCAGTGGTTGCCACTTTATATTTGCTCCTCAAAATTCATAAGGATTCCACCAGTCCTCCCGGCCAACCACTAGTAGCGGACATAGGGAGCCAATGTGAACAAGTCTGTATTTTTGCCGATTTCTATCTTCAATCACTAGTTTTCAAATCGGTTTAATTTCTACAGGACTCCTCATATTTTATTAGAGAAGTGTCTAATTTGGTACTACTGCCTAAAACCATCACTGTGGCTTGTGACGTGGAGTCATTATACTCTAATATCAGTCACGTACACGGTACAAATGCCATAATGTCCTTTTTCTCTTATCTGGCCTCAATGGATGAGATGTTGCAGTTATTTATTATTTATCTCTTAGACTTCATATTGAAAAACAATTATTTCATTTTTGACAATACATTTTATCGTCAAGTTTCAGGGATGGAAATGGGCACTCGGTGTGCACCTTCATACGCCAAACTATATTTAGGTTGGTGGGAGGATAATCTTTATTATTTCAGCGTTATGTAGTATGGTGGTTTTGTTACGTTGACAATTTTATCTTCTTTTGGTCTGTTTCTGACGAGTCCTGTACAACATTTGTAAGAAATACAGATCTTTAAATATTGAAAGAGATATGATATGGTATACTTCGATATTATATATAGGAGGAATTTGACTTGTGAGAAAATACTGGTTTGTCATGGGAACATCTTGGAAGACCACACATCTCATTCAGGTGCTAACTGAAAGAACAAAAGGTATCTGCCTCTGCCGAGATGTCATAACATTGTGAAACCTGACTGATAAGCTCCTGCCTTCTAGATTAAAGATGGGATGCACCACTTAAGGCCCCGAGGCCTCATGGGTAATGGGGGCAGGTACGGTCTTGGGGTATAAAAGACAGGAGCATGCTGTTGGACAGTCTTTGTCTGTTGGTAGGAAACCATCACCTAGGCGAGCTGTTGCTAGGAGGAAGGGCCCAAATTTGGTGGGACTCTTTAGAAGTCACATGGAGAGTACTAGACATGAACTTAGTGGGTAAAGGCCTAGGATGGTAATATAACCTTGTATCTTGTTATATGATTCGCAAACGTCATTGGTATTATTTGTAAGGTTATGTAATATTTGTTGTCTCCTTTCTTTTTGTTCCTGTGCCTCTTCATATCATTTATTAATAACCGTAAATCAATATCACATGCAATACAATATACTCTTTTATACACTTTTGTGTCTTATTTATTGCACCTGACCTTTCGAATCTAAGAGGGTGGATTGTATATGTACAGTATCTATGTTTGTATAGATACATATTTGTTTATGATATTTACAGTATATGAATATATATATTTATATATATGTATATGATACAGGAAGTTTCTTACACTTTCATTGCTGTGATACAGAAAAGTGTAAGAAACTTACATGTGTTGCCTCCCGTTTTTTACAGGTACATGGTGGCCAATATTCTAGATGTAAAATTGTTGGACTGGAACATTTAAAACTGGGTCCTAGAGGTGGCATAATTGTTTTTGATCTTAATACTCTTTTTCCTACAGGAATCAATGAGGAGTTATTGTACTTGTACTGGTTTTTATAAATTACAATTTTTTTTGTTCTTTTTGTAGGTTCCATATATGATGTAGTTTTCTCTCAAATTTGTCCCATTTTGCATTGGCCGTTCTTGCATTTATTCATTTGTATTTTCATTGGTGGACTCTGTCGCTTCCTCTCACTGACCCTGATGCCTTGGGGATTAAATCATTTGATGCTTTCATCTTTACATATTTTTTTTTTGGAGGATTATCTTTGTACTTTAATGATCATGATTCCCATATTTGCATCAGACTTTCTCATAAGGAACAACAGAACATACAGTTGAAACCAGAAGTTTCTAAGATATTCAGATCCATTTATTTCAGTGTTAACATATATCTACATCCTCCATGCTTTGTTACTTTATGGAGTGACAAATTGATTGGGAGGACGGTGGTACTTATTGATTATTTAGCTGATATTTGGGCTATATATGCCTGTAATTTGGGTATACATAAATATTTAGTATAGCCTTGCATTCAATATATATATATATCTGTGTGTGTATAGATATATATATATATTTGCATATATTATCTAGGCTCTTTTTATCGGTCTCATTTCCCATTATTATTTTTTTTATATCTGTTGTGACAAGGCCCAAGGCCTGGTCATTGAGGGCCGATATGTGTCACCATGATTCAGGGCCGTGGTGAAGTAAGCCGGGTAATATATTTCTGTAACCTTAGATTGCAGACATGTTGTTTTATTGTAGCATCACTGCTTACAAGCAGTGGTATTCCGGACCGGCTTTTTACTGGAGTAGTCTTAGAGTTGGGAGGGATGACTGCTCCCACATATCCATCCCGGTTTTCAATGGCCTATAAAGCCAGGAAGTCAGGTGTGTTGGTTGGGGTGAGTGACTCCAACTCTAGAGTTATAAAGAGAAGGTCTGCTGTGTGATCTGTCCAGAGAAGCTGGACGAAAGCATCCGATGCACTGCCGGAGACTATTATGGGTTGCTTAACAAGTGATGTTAGCCTTTATGGAACCTGATGCAAGGTTACCCTTCTGTTTATTTGCACCCTGCTGAAGAAACCCTTTTGTGCTACCTGTGGACTTATCTAATAAAAATGTATTTAATATGAACTTTTCTGTGTCGGTGATCCCTGTGATGGAGCTGACCCCCCACAAGTGGTGGAGGATGAGGGCAGTCAAGCGTTCCCGGAACAGTCACAGAGGGTGAATAAAGACTGTGCATGTCCTGGATTAAAGCCGTAGCAGTGGTGCAAACAGGATCTCCCAATATGGATGAGCTGATAAAGCAGCTGGTGCAAGCCAGTCTCCAGCAGCAGCAAATCAGCGCCCAGCAGCAGAGGGCCCCCACAGAGCCCATTCAGGCCCAATGGGAGACCAATAAACTCCTGGTCCGTCAGCTTGCCGCTCTGACCGAGACAACTCCAAGGAAGGAGGAAGCAGCTCCTCTGCGGAGAGATGACAATGCCAGAACCAGGAAATTGGTGAGAGAGGCGCTACAAAAGATGACATCTGAAAATGATGTGGAAGCCATCTGGACCATCTTTGAGAGAGTGGCAGAGAGCGAAAAACTTCCCACAGAGCAATGGGCAAACGTCCTGGCGCCTTAACTGACCGGGGAACCTCAAAAGTCCTGAGTGTGAATTTGGCCGTCCGTGCCCAACGAGTGCAGAACGGGGCGTATAATAAGGACAAGCCACCCAGGTCGCAGATGTTTGACTTGTTCCATCTTGTGCAAAAATGGCTGCAACCTGAGTCTGTACCCAGCACAGATGGTGGAAAGAGTCGTGATGGACTGCTTCATCCAAGCCCTGCCCAGGTCCATACAATGTTGGGTGGCTCAGGGAGACCCCCAGTGTGCTGATCAACTGGTGAGTCTGGTGGAGAGGTACCAAGTGGTGGAAGTCTCCTATGACAGACCAGCGGGGGGTAGGTCGGTTCCGGGCGCTACAGGGAGGTCAGTATCCCTCAAATAAATTGCCTAAACCCTCCCAGGAGGGGCGAGTCCGAGTCCCGGCTGATTCCCAACCCATTCCAGTGAGGAATCCTTGCCCCGTGATTTGTTGGAGGTGTCACAGTCCGGAGCATATAGCAGCCTATTGCCCCCTGTCCACAGAGCCCATGGACTGCAACATAGGCCGCTGAGGTTTCTGGTTCACCTACCCTGCCTATAGTGTCGTACCTCACCCTGGCAAGGGTCCCCAGGTCTGTCAGGTAATAGTTTATGGGTGGCTGTGATTAGATGTGGATTTTAAGGGCCATCACTCTAACACGTGTTGGTCCCCAGAAAAGAAGGCTTGGGTACAATGTATACTGGCGGACCCTAATAACTACCCAGTTGCAAGCTGACTGGTCCAGTGTGCAGGATTCCCGTCCCTTTTAGGTGGGGAATCATCAATAACCTGGGGGGGGATTTGTACCCCGTAATCCTAGTAAAAGGCTTTCCATCATTTTGGGATTTGTAGGGTAAGGCCAAAGCGGCGGGCCACCAAAAGTTCACTGATAATCCTGAGAAGGCTAATAAAGAGAAGGTTGATGTGTGGTTGATGGTAGTAGTGGGGGATGAAGATGAGGGAAACTTCGAATGGTTAGCTAATATACATGATCGAGGTGTCCATGAATCATTTTGGGACCGACCCTGATCGGGACCTGATTATATGGTGTTCCCATGTGTTCATGTAAATTTTGTATGGGTTGAGGTGGTGGATCTAACTGCTGGTACTAGGGCATACAAGGTGGATGGTGTTGGACCTAGCCCAGTCCCATGTGTTGGGAGGACACATATGGGTGGAGAAGACCTGGGAACGAATCTTGCAAAGATTTAATTGGCCAGGATGTCATCGGGAAATACTAGATTTTTGTCAGTCCTGTCACAAGTTGCAAATTTAACGCACCGGTGTTATCATTTCCGTAGCCCATTAGTACCTCTGCCCATTATAGAGACCCCTTTGAGCATATAGCCGTGGATCTGGTGGGCCCACTAGTAAATTCGGCTAGAGGCCACCAGTCCATTTTGGTGGTTCTAGACTACCCTACAAATAACTCAGAAGCAGTACCTCCTGTTGAAGAAAGCCTATTCTAGTATCTGTGGACTTATCTAGTAACAACCCATTTAATTTGAACTTTGCTGTGTCTGTGATCCCAGTGACGGAGCTGACCCTCCATACTATACAATGTAATTTATGCTGCCCGCTGTCTGGGCTAAGCTCCGTTCCAACTATTATCATTAGGTAGTTTAGCGCATGCGCAATATTTCACCGTCACATTTAGTCTCCTGAGCATGTGCATCAGGCGTTCCCTATACTGGCACGTGGTCCTTTTTTGCGCATGCCGTAGATCGTGTCATCCTTTTGCAGTGCTTTATCGCGTTTATTTTTTTCCCTTCTTGAAGATGTGCAGCATTTGTCTTCCTATTTCTTGGCGCCAAACTAGTCTGGGTGTTTCTAGTGCCTGGAATTTCAGCCTTTGTTGCACCACACAGGGTGAGAGGGAATTTCGTTGTCAGATTTCCTTCTTTTCCTCTATGTACACCTCTGGGTCATTGTTTGATTCCATTCCAGGGTTTTTGTACTATGGTATTTATTGGGACTTTGACCTGCTCCCCATGCCTTCCTGACAAAGCTGCACAGGCAGCGAAACGTGTGGGATAATAGTGATGTAACCTGACTTGCTTACTATACAACCCTGCTTTACCTCTGTTATTTTGGGCTGTATTTAGTCCATTCATTATTGCTCCTGTGCTTACTTCACACAGGCACTTTGTTGCTATCATTAGGGTATTGGGTTCTTATATGCTTTCCCTTTATATATCATTTTTGATTAGGGTTATAGCAATAGGACTGTGTTTATAGCGAGGGTTACATTGCGTGCTCAGCAGGACTTGTAACTTATGGATGTTTCTGTATGTTTTTAAGTGATTTTAGGTGTCGAGTTTCTAAGTCCCTTGTTCCTAAATAAAGAGGATCTGGGTCTGCAGCTATCTTGTATGTTTCTTTTCTTTTATCTTTCCTATACTCCAGTCGCCTCCAGAGCTACATTCAGAATTCATTACCTGGATACTGTGGGAGAGGCAGCCGCTGGTGCGATGGGTGTAGCCCACAGTGTTTAGGGCTTCCCGGGCAAAATCATTAGCGCTCTTCACCAGGAAATTGCTCTGTAGATTCTTGGTCATGTTGGTAGAAACATAGAGGGGCATCACGGACTGTGGACAAGGAAGAAAACATTATAACTGTGTATCTAAGCCTTGTATATATGTGATACTGTCCACTGAGCTGTGAATCTAATCCTATGATGTGTGATACTGTTTGCTGAGCTGGTGTAGCTAAGCCTAATGCGTGATACTGTCTGCTGAGCTGTGGTTCATAATCCTATGATGTGATGCTGTCTACTGAGCTGCGTATCTAATCCTATGATGTGATGCTGTCTGCTGAGCTGTGGATCTAATCCTATGATGTGATGCTGTCTGCTGAGCTGCTGTATCTAATCCTAGTGTGGGATATTATCTTTATATCTGCAGTATCTAAACCTATCCTGTGTGAAAATATCTTCAGAGCTGCTGTATCTAAGCCTGTCATGTGTAATACGATCTGTTGAGCTGTGTATCTAAGACTGAGAAATTGTAAACACTGGCACACCAATTTTGATGCAAATAAGGTACAAAAATTTATTTACAGGGTAGAGCAGAATGGCCCTGTAAATACATTTTTGTACCTTATTTGCTTCTAAATTGGTGTGCCAGTGTTTACAATCTCTCTGTACTATAGGTCAATTGACCTTCTACACTAGGGAAGCCTTACCCAAATTGGTGTGCGTGACTTGGGAAGGTCAGCGGAGGGGGGGGGGGGGGGCGGGAGTTACAGCTACTGGCCTGGCGGAGAGTGCATGCTGGCAGTGGTGATGAGTCTAACAATCCCCCCCACCCTCTCCCCATTTACCCCCAGCAGAGGTGAAGAAGATGCAGGGGAAGCTTTTACCTGCCAAGGAGAGAGGATCAACACCCAGTGCTGTGACTGTCAGAGTGGTGGAGGGTGCACCCCCTCTCTGCCATAGGTGCCGGAGATCTGCTACGGGCCGTCTTAGGCCGTGTTCACACGGCTTATTCCCGACGGATTTGTGCGCCGTATGAGCGCACAAATCCGCCGTGAATAAAGGGCGGGACGGGGGCGGGGCCGGAGCGCGGCGGGGGCGCCGCTCCCGGCCCATAGACAATGCATTGTTTACGGCGCGTACGCGCCGTAAATAATGTGCATGTCACTTTCTCCCCCCGCGGCGGATTCGCCGAGCGGGGAGGAGCGACGGATTCCACTGTTCTCAATGAGAGCAGTGGATTACCGTAATTGCTGTCGCGGATTGGCGCCGTACTGAAGCGCAAATCCGGCGCGCAGTACGGCGCCAATACGCGGCAGAATAAGCCGTGTGAACGAGGCCTTACTGTGCCGAGGGACTGAGCAAGTCCAGTGCTGTGAGATCAGGGGCAGGAGCTGTGAAGGATGTGCTCAGCTGTGAGGATCAAAGCGATATCTACGATGAGCTGTTCAAGGTGAGAGCCTCCAAAGGAGTGAGTGTGGGGGAAGGAGCTGCTGAAGATGTGATCCCAGAGTAGACCCGAGCACTCCGTGCGAGATAAGGACAGTTAGTAAAGAGACAGTGGGGGATGGAGCCGCTGAGGACAGGAGCAGCTACAGGCAGGAAACTGCTCTGCCCTAGGCCATCCAACTGTGTAAAGGGCAGGGGAAGCATAACCCTGCTGAAGAGGCTGCAGGAGACAGTACGGAAGCAACTGCTTCTATCAGCAATGCCAGCAGAGATAGTGACATTAGCCATGCCAGCAATAGTTCTTGTACCAGCCAGTGCACCCATGATGCCAGTCAGAGCAGCCATGATGCCAGTCAGCGCAGCCATGATTCCAGCCAGCGCACCCTTGATTCCAGCCAGCGCAGCCATGAGGCCAGACAGCGCACTCATGATGCCAGTCAGTGCACTCCTGATGCCAGTCAGTGCACTCCTGATGCCAGTCAGCACACCCATGATGCCGGTCAGCACACCCATGATGTCAGTCAATGCATCCATGATTCCAGCCAGCGCAGCCAAGCCCAAGGTGACTCTGCTGAAGAATGGGACCAGAGATAGTCCAGCAGCAGCACCGGAGCAGGAGCAGCCAGGAGTGCCGGACACAAGGGTTCCATCAGCACTGCAATCTACCCGGCAGGAGCAGCCAGCGCATTGGCCGAGCAGCAAGAACACCAGCAACAGAAGTTGAGCGTCCAAGGAGACATTACCAATGAGATTGAGCCAAAGAATACTTATAAAGTTAAAGGGGGGTTCCCAGGGAGCCAGTTAAAGATCCCAACAGAGCTGTAATCCTGAGGTTCCCAGGGTGGAGGAAGTGTGTGACCTGGTGTCAAACTCGGGGGTGATGAAGGAGAAGGACTCGCCCACAGTCATGGAAGCCACTATTGCCTTCTTTCTTAAAGAATATGAACAGTACATTGATGAAATTGTGACATTTTCTAGACAAATTGATGACGTTAAGTTTCAAATGAAAAGTGGGACAACTAAAAAAAGAAAAGATCTGGCCAAACAGCTAAGAAAAATAAGGGACAGAGTGAGGAAGTAAAAGCTTAGGGGAACACTGATCTATAATAGCAGTGGAGCGTTCAAGGATAAATTATCCAACGAGGATAGATTTAAAGAGATGAGGGGGAAGAAACAGGAGAAATCTGAGGAGGAGGAAGAAATGGAGGCACAGGAGGAGGGGGAGAACATTGGGGGGCCTCCGGTGTTCCCTCACAGTCATCGCAGACACAAAGTAGCGGGATCCCCCCACAGCAAGAGGCTCTTTCTGCGGGAGAAATGAGCGACGCTGAGGAAAACCCAGGGGGAATGCTCATGGAAGAAATAGTACAGTTGGAGTCTCCCGTCAACCTTCAGAGCTTCACCTTGCTTCACCTTAGGGGAAGAAGGAGGAGGGAGGAAGAAGAAGAAGCAGCAAAAGAAGGTTGTTGGGGAGATGTCCAGAATAGTATTTTCCCCCTTCTTGGGGAATACCAGTAGAACGGAGGGAGTGCCGGAGCAGGAACTAGCAGGAGGTGTCAGTTGGGGGTCCCAATGTAGCAGCTCCATTAACATCCCTGACCCCGATAGCCTAGAGCCTTCCCCCGAGATGGAATATGAGGGAAAGCAAATAGTTAGAGCTGGTCCAGAGAAAGGTGTGACAGAGAAAAATGGGGAAGTGGGGAATTAAGAAGCGGAAAGTATCAGTGAGAATGTTGGGAAAAATGTGGGTGAAAGTGTTGGGAAAAATGCTGGTAAAGTGTGGGAGAGAATGTGGGTGAAAGTGTTGATGGGAAAATTCCCATTAAAAGTGTTGGTGCAAATGTCAGTGAAAGTGTCGGGAAAAATGCAGGAATGATTGAAGGGACGGTGGGAGGAATGAATGAGGGCATGAATGGTGGAGTGAATAGTGGGACAGATAAAAGGATGGATGATGGAGGGAATGAAGGGGTGATTGTAGAAGCCAGCTCAAATAGGGATGGGGAGGCTGCAGCGGTGCCCTCATCTGCAATAGCAGGGGAGGCACGCAGCTATGCAAATGTGGCAGCCAAGGGGGCAGGTCTTCCAGACCACCACAAGTTACTGGGAGCATGGAAGACCAGCGCCATTTCCTGGAGGCCCTCAAGAGAGGCGACCAATCACTTACCACAGGGGGAAGGGAGATACCGTTGTCCTTTGGATAAAGAGATATGGGCTCTCTGCCTTCCAAGAGCAAAGGACAAGAGGAGAAAGTTCAAGGCCATCTTCTACAACCCGGCAGGGAGCATCTAGGTGGAATGTCGTCCATCTCAGATGGCTAGGAAAAAAGACACGAGCCCTAATAGATCTAAGGTGGTGGAGCTCCTACTTTAAATGGAGTTCAGATCATATGACATCTTTTCCCTGATACATCCGATTGGATTTCTATATATGTGAGCTGCAGGCGGAGGGTCTCGAACTCTTCTGGTCTGGCTATGAGCTGAAGCAGTCATCGCCCGAGTGGTGGGATTTCGTCGCCCAAGCAATATCTCATCAAAACAACGTTAAGAGACTGACTGTTCTGACACATAACGAATCACTCTCTTACGTAGATATCATGACCTAGCTAAGTATATACGGAGAGGTAGTCCAGTTAGCGAGCAAGAACAGGGACAAGCACGGTATCTGATCAGGTGCCTGGACCTTCATGGTCAAGTTGAGATATGCAGGTAACACTGTCACTCACATCCCGTCCTCCACCTTCCTCGGCAGAGACAGAATCCTGGTCTTTTACCAGGGGCAGCCGAAGCTCTGTCACAGATGTGGGGATGTAGGTCATCTAGCCACATCCTGCGACAGGATTCGCTGTCAAATGTGTGGTGATTTAGGTCACCCCTTTAGCCGCTGTCCTCGATCCTTCGCCAACAACCCGGCGTCCTCTCAGAAGATGGGAGAGAGAAATGGACGAATGGAACAACAATGGCGACGTAGCTGAGGGGTCAATGATGAAGAAAAAGAAAATGGCAGCACAAATAAGTCGCATGGAGGCGCGTCGAACGGAGAGGGAGGGGATCTTGAACCCAAAAACGACCTCTTATGCAGTTGAGACCCTGAGGGAAAGCAACATAAATTAAGAGACCAGGAGGATGGAGGAGGAGGAGGAACTCGCCCTCCCCACAGCCTTCTATTACTCAGGGAGCGAAGAAGGGAGTGATGGGGGCGGAAAGGGTGAGCGGCTCACAAAGCAGAGTGCAAGAAAGGGGAGAAGGAGAGAGAGAGAGTGGGCGACTCTCTCTAGCTAGAGTAAGATCACTCTGTTCCCCTAACCCTAAGCCAGATACTGGGCGAAGGAAGGCATGGTAACCCCCCTCCGATTGAGGTCACAAATAAGTATTGAGTCCTCAGTAACCATCCAGCCTCATTGGATGATGAGGAAGAGGAGATGGCCGGGCAGAGAGACCTTCAAGAAGCGGCATTATTGCCCCCGGGAAGCCCCAAATGGTAGCTAAAGACCCGGGGGTCAGGAAAAGGCCAGGTAACTGAGTGGTGGTAAGGAACAAATGATACCTGGGGAGGGTGTGAACACTGTAAATATGGATATGTCGATGAGTCTAAAAAGGGTGAATCCCCCAACCTCGGCCAGCATCAACAGTGTCAGCGTAAAATCAGACGGGGCTACATTTATGGCCTTTGTTTTTTTTCAGCTGCCATTTTGTTTTGGCTAGAGACCAGGCTGACAGATCTGTCGGCCATGAGGAAAGCTAGAGGGGAGTGGAGGGCTGGTGAGCCATGAACCGGGTTGGCGGTACTTTTTATCGGTGAGGTAGAATGCAGACGGGTGATCGAGCTCCAAATGGGAAGGTGTCTGATCTTAGATGTCCGCATGAAGGGACAGGAAGTAAGGCTGATTAACATCTATGGTCCCCAAACCGCGAGGGATATGAAATGTCTCTTTATGAGGGTTAAGCCTTTCCTTTTTACGAGTCAGCAAGTCAACTTTGGAGGGGATTTCAATACTGTCTTGAGGTCCTCAGATAGAATGGGAGGTTCCAGAGGTGCAGCTTATGATGGTGTTGCGTTAAGTAGAATAGTCAGTGAAGCTCGTCTGGAGGATGTCCACATCAGGCACACCCCAGGCCACAGGGGTTCACTTTCCATAGGGGTAGTCAGTGCAGGTCTAGAATAGGTTTTATTTAAAGGAGGAAGCTATCTTGATGCCCTTGTCGCAGGAAGAGGTAGAATTCTCCAATCACTGTATGATTTTGTTTTCTTTGAATGTTGCAGAAACCCCTCGCATGGAAGAAGCTACTGGAAGCTCCTGGAGGAAACGGAAATTAGGCAATCCTTTGAGGACTTTCTTCAGAGTCAGGTACTTTTACTGGGCCTATGTAGAAGCAAATCAGAGTGGTGGCAAATATTCAAAAAGAGAGCTGTGAAGTTCTTCTGCCAGACATCAAGCTTTAGGAGTCTGCACAGGTATCGCCTGTATCAGAGTCTAAGGAGGAAACTCGACCAGTTGGTTTCGACTGGAGGTAGCCACAGGAGATCTCCAGGATGAAATCCTTGCTCAAGGAATGTCAGTTCGATAGGCACACATCCTTGGTTTTTGAGAGGGATTTCGGAAAGTACTGCTCACCTGACCCGTACAAAAACTATAGGTTGTCAGTGAGTTGTAAGATGATGACAGGCTTAAAGGATATTGCGGGATCTCTGAAACGGTCCAGATCAGAAATCCTGGAGATCGTTAGGTCCTTCTACTCACATCTCTTTGGTAGGAGGGAACCAGATCGAGACAAATGCTTGTCCTGAAGCTGTTCTTGAACCAGGAATAAGCCTCTGTCTTGATAGTTTGACAGGAGAAATCAGAGAAGAGGAAGTGAAGGGGTGATTGAGGGCATAGCCCTCAAGAAGACCCCGGAACCCGATGGCTTAACGTTGGAGTTTTACAAGACCTTTAAGGACATCTTGGTTCCCCTCTTGACCGAGGTAATAAATGAGTGTCTCTCCTCGGGCACTCTGCCAAAGTCAATGAGGAGGTTGGCTCTGATCATTCTGTCAAAGGGTAAAAATCTGTCCCACATTGAGAATTGGCGTCCTATAGCGCTGCTCAATGTGGGCAGGAAGATCCTCACAAAAGTGCTTTTCAATAGGTTCATAAAATCTGCCTCACAGCTTCTTTCACCTGCCCAGCACCGCTCTATTCCTGGTCATAGCTCCATCATAGCTCCTTGGTGACAGGGAGGCCGTGGAATGGGTCAGGGTGTGTCACTGGAAGGGGTTCACGCTGTTCTCAGATCAGGCCAAGGCTTTTGATCGGGTCGATCACGAATACCTCTGGTCCACCCTTCTGAGATACAGCCTGCCGGGTACGTTTGTAAATTGGTTAAAGACTTTGTATAAAGTGGCTGACACTTTTCCGCTGGTGAATGGTTGGTTTGGACGACACTTTGAGGTGAAGTCCGGTGTTCATCAGGGCTGTCCTCTAAGTCCCCTGCTCTATGCCTTCGCAATCGACCTCTTCTTGTGAAGGCTAGGTTGTGGACCATTGGTGGGGGTGAGGATGGCCTTGCAGACATTGGTACCTGTAGCTTATGCCGATGATTTCACCATCTTTATCTCCTTGGAAGAGGAAACGAGATGGGTGATGTCAGAGGTAGAGAGCTTCCGGGTCCAGGATCAACCAGGACAAGTGCAAAAGTCTCTGGTTGGGAGAAGGGGATCCCACATTTGATCTTCCGGACACCCTTCCTGAACCCCAAGAAACGATAAAGATCTTAGGCATTGAATTTGGCCAGGGTGATTACCGGTGGACCGGTGGAAGGGTTGGTCCTTGGCCTTAAAAGAGAGGGATAACCCGATCAAGACCTTCCTGCTCCCATTATTCATCTCGACACTGTGTGCCTTTTGCCCAAGTCTTTCTGGTTGAGGGTCTACAGTCTGTTCTTACAGATGTTTTGGGGGAACAGAATGAACCTAATCAGGAGAGAGGTACATACCACAAGAGGAGACTAGGGGGGTTAGGTATGGTTAACCCCATGGTGTTCTTAACAAACACCTTTATTAAGATCAATGTAGCGTGCATATGGAATGAAGGCCCTCCTCTGTGGGTGGTCTCCTGTTGGGAATGGTTTCAGCCTTACGTCCAGGAATGGGAGTTGGGAGGTCAAGTGAAGGTCTTTTGCAGGTCACGTTAGTATTTCCCAGCTTATGTTGCCCTGACTCTAAAGATCATCCGCCGATGGGGTCTGGAGATGGTGGAGATAAGAACTCTCGCCAGGAAATTCCTGGATGAGAGGGTGTTGTCGACCCATTTCCAGAGATCATTGGCCCTCAAGGATTGCCCAGGTCGGAATCTGAGGGCAGGGTTACGTTTACTGAATATGGACAGGATCCCTTTAAAGGTATATAGCTTTACTGTCAGTTTCGTAAAGGTCCAACATTAACAACAATAAAAAGAGTTCTGCTGAGCTGTGTATCTAAGCCTATTCTGTGTGATACTGTCTGCTGAGCTGTGTATCTAAATCCAAATCTTTATGGGGAATCTGTTCCCTGAGTTTGTGTTCAATCCTATCATTTGGGGTTTCCGTCTGCTGAGCTGTGTATCTAACCCCTATCATATGTGATACTTTTCCGGGCGAGCTGTTTTATCAAATGATATATATGTGATACTGTCTGCAAAGCTGGAAATTAATCCATCCTGTGTTGTTTTTTACTTCTTGCTGGCTTGTATCTAATCCTAACCTATGTGATTTTATCTGCATAGCTGCAGTATCTAAGCCCGTCATGTCTGAGGGGGAGCCACACTCCCGGCCCCCCATCATGAAATTTTTAATTTGTTTTAAATTACCTGGATTTTTTAACCCCTTTTTTAATTATTCTTTGTGAAGAGCGGGGGAAAATAAACCGGGAAAACACCTTAAAAAGAAAAAAAAGAAAGTCGTCAGAGGAAGAAGACGCGGCTGATACCAGTGCAAAACCTGCAAACCGTTCTGTAATGAGGAAGGTGATTGACCCTAAATCTTAAAAATTTTGGAATTTTTTATTTTTACCGGGAAAACCCAACAAGCATTCCCACTATAGGGGACCCCAACAGCCCCTACATAGCTACAGTATATATATGAGCGTGAAGTAGTCACAACCTGCCTCAAATCTACAGTGTTAATTAAATGCCTCGCCTCTAATCTACAGTATTACTGTTCCCCGGGATTAAATTTACGTTTCACCCAAATTGCCCCCCCAAAAATTTCTACAGTTTTAACCCAAATTTGCCCCAAACCTCTAATTTTCATTCCCCAATCAAATGCCCCCGATTTTTTTTCTACAGTATTATCTAATGCTCCACCTCTAATCTACATTACCATCTAATGCCCCCCCCTTTAATCTCGTATTATCTAATGCTCTCCCCTCAAATTCTCAGTATTTTTCTAACCCCCGCCTAAAATCTACAGTATTAATCTAATCTCGGCCTCTAATTACTTTTATTATCTAATGCTCTGCCTTTTAATATACCAGTTTTATTAAATTCCCCCCCGCCTTTTAATTTTCCAAGTATTATCAATCCCCACCCTTTCTAATCTAAAAGAAAATAAACCCCAATGCCCCCCTCTAATCACGTATTATCTTTGCCAACCTCTAATCTACATTACCATAAATGCTCCGCCTCTAATCTACAGTATTATCTAATACCCCGCCTCTAATCTACATTACCATCTAATGCCCCGCCTCTAATCTACAGTATCATGTAATTCCCCGCCCCTAATCTACAGTATTATCTAATGCTCCGCCTCTAATCTACAGTATTATCTAATGCCCCGCCTCTAATCTACAGTATTATCTAATGCTCCGCCTCTAATCTACAGTATTATCTAATGCTCCGCCTCTAATCTACATTACCCAAACAAAATGTTCCCGCCCAAAAAAATCAAACAGTATTTTCCCCTTAATCCCCCCCCCGCCTTTTAATCTAAAAGTTTTTATCTAATCTTGCCTCTAATCAAACAGTTTTTACCCAATATTTGCCTCAAACCCTAAAATTACCACAAATGCTCCGCCTCTAATCTACATTTATTTTTCTAATCCCCCTCACCTCAAATTTTCTACAGTTTTTTTAAAATTTGCCCCCCCCCTCAATTTTCCAGTATTTTATAAAATGCCCCCCGCCTTAACTACAGTATTACTAATGCCCCCCCCCCCACTAACCAAAAAACCCAATTTTTTTATCTAAGCTCAAAACCTCTAAATCTCAGTATTTCAAATCCCCCGCCTTTTAATATACAGTATCATCTAATGCCCCACCTCTAATTTGCAGTATTATCTAATGCTCCGCCTCTAATCTACAGTATTATCTAATGCCCCACCTCTAACCTACAGTATTATCTAATGCCCCCTCTAATCTACAGGATCATGAAATTGCCCCCCCCCTTTCTAACTCCCGTACTATCTAATCCCCCCGCCTTAATTTTAAATTTTATATAATGCCCTGCCTCTATTTACGTTTTAAATCAAAATTGCCCCCCCTCTAACCTCCCAGAAAATTTTTCAAATTCCCCCTCTAATTACAGGTTTATCTAATCCCCCCCTTTAATTAAACAGTATTATCAAAATGTCTTCTCTAACCCTTCAGTATCTTTTAAATTTACTCCACCTCTAATCTACAGTATTATCTAATGCCCCGCCTCTAATCTACAGTATTATCTACTGCTCCGTCCCTCTAATTTACAGTATCATCTAATGCCCCGCCTCTAATCTACAGTATTATCTAATACTCCCGCCCCCAAAATTACTACCATCCAAGTCCCGCCTCTAATCTAAGAAAAAAATCTAATGCCCCGCCTCTAATCTACAGTATTTTTCTAATCCCGGGCCTCAAATCTACATTCCCCACCTAATCCCCTTGCCCTTTAATCTACAGTTTTAATCTAATCCCCAAACCCTTTCTTTTCTACAGTTTTATTTTTACGTTTCTTTTTTTCCTAATCAAACTTTTACCACCAAAAGTTTCCCTGCCGCAAAATCTAAAAAGAATTATTTTAAGCCCCTGCCTCTAAATTACTTACCTTTCAAATGCCCCCCCCCTTTCAAATCTACATTTTTATCTAAAAATCCCCCCTCCTAATTTTTCATTCCCAAAAATTTTAATTTCCCCACGCCTCTAAACCCAAACAGTATTAATTAATGCCACCTCAAATTTCTACATTACCATCTAATGCCCCGCCTCTAATCTACAGTATTATCTAATGCTCTGCCTCTAATCTACAGTATTATCTAATGCCCCCCCTTCAAAAACCTACAGTAATTTTCTAATGCTCAAAACCTCAAATTCACAGAAATTATCTAATCCCCCCAACCTTTTTTTTAACAGTATTACAAATTTCCTGTCTCTAATCTACAGTATTATCTAATACTCCGCCTCTAATCTACATTACCATCTAATGCTCCGTCTCTAATCTACAGTATTATCTAATGCCCCGCCTCTAATCTACAGTATTATCTAATGCCCCGCCTCTAATCTACATTTTTCTAATGCTTTTTCTAATTACAGTTTTAAATTTTAATGCCCTCCCCCCCTTAAATTTTCTACGTATAAATTCAAAATCCCCCCCGTCTAACCTCCCAGTATTATTTTAATCCCCCGCCCTAATCTAAAATTTATTATCTAATGACCCCACTTAAAAAACCCCAAGGTCATCTAATTCCCGACTCTAATCTACAGTATTAATTTAACCCCCGCCCCTTTTTCTACAGAAATTTATCTATGCCCCCGCCTCAAATTTCTACAGTATTATCTAATCCCCCGCCTCTAACTTTTAATCAAGTTTAAATTCAAATTTGCTCCCCTTTCTAACAACGGTTTTATTTTAATGCCCCGCCCAAATTTTCAAACAGTTAAATCAAATCCCCAAAACCCCTTTAAAATCGGCAGTATTATCTAATGCCCCCACCTCAATCTACAGAATCATCAAATTTCCCCCCCGTCAAAATCAAACAGTATTATCAAATTTTGCCCCCTATAATCTACAGTATTATCTAATGCTCCGCCTCTAATCTACAGTATTATCTAATGCTCTGCCTCTAATATACAGTATTATCTAATGCCCCGCCTCTAATCTACAGTATTATCTAATGCCCGGGGGCCCCTCTAATCAAAGGTATCATCAAAGCCCCACCTCAAATTTCTCCCAGTTTTAAAATCTAACCCCCCCGCATTAATCTAAAATTTTTAATCTTTTGCCCCCTTTAAAATCTCCCGGGATCATCTAATTCCCCCCCCTCAAAATTTTACAGTATAAATCTAATGCCCTGCCTCTAATCTACAGTATTATCTAATGAAGTGCCCCCCCCAAATCAAACAGTATTATCTAATGCCCCCCTTTTAATCTACGGATTTTTTAAAATGCCCCCCTCTAATCTAAAAGTTTTACCCAAAGGGCCCCGCCTTTAATTTTACGGGTATTTTTCTAATCTGCCTTTTAATTTTCCAATTTATTATCTAAATGCCCTGCCTCTAATCTACAGTATCATCTAATGCCCCACCTCTAATCTGCAGTATTATCTAATGCTCCGCCTCTAATCTACAGTATCATCTAATGCCCCCTCTAATCTCCCGTTTCATTTTTTAATCCCCGGGAACTTCAAAATTTTAAACCAAAAATCATCTAATGTTTCCCCCGCCTCTAAATTCTACAGTTTTAAACAAAAGCCCAGCCCAAATAATCAAACCGTATCATCTAAATACCCCCACCTCTAATCTACAGTATTATATAATGCTCCGTCTCTAATCTATAGTATTATCTAATTTCAACTTTAATCTAGGGTTTTCATCAAATGCTCTGCCTCTTTTTCAAACAGAATAAAAAAAATTTCCCCCGAATTTAAATTTTACGTTTTATTCAAATTTGCCCCCGCCTTTTAATTCTACAGTTTCATCCAAAGGGCCCCACCCCCCTTTTAATTACAATATTATCTTTTTCCCCCGCCTTTTAAATCTACAGAAATTTATTTTAAAAACCCCCAAACCTCAAAAATTCTACGAATATCAAATTCCCCCAAATTTTAAAAACAACAGTTTTAAATCAAATTTTTTTTTTTTTGCCCCGCCTCTAATTACATTTAAACAAAATCCCTTCTCCCTCCCCTAATCAAACAGATTTTTTCTAATGCCCCGCCTCTAATCAAACGTTTTTAATTCAAAATTCCCTCTCCCCTTTTTAAAAAATCTCAGTTTTAAAATCTAAATGCCCTGCCTCTAAATCAAAGGGTTTAAAACAAAAGGGCCCCCCCCTAATCTGCATTTTTTTATCAAATCCCCCCCGCTTTCTAATCTACAAATTTCAAATTGACCCTCTAATCTACAGGATCATTTTAACCCCCCGACTCTTAAAATTACAGGATAAAATCTAATGCCCCGCCTCTAATCTACAGTATTATCTAATGCTCCGCCTCTAATCTACAGTATTATCTAATGCCCCGCCTCTAATCTACAGTATTATCTAATGCCCCGCCTCTAATCTACAGTATTTTTTTAAAAATGCCCCCGCCGCCAAAAACCCAAACATTATCTTTCAAATTGCCCCCACCTCAAATTTTTTGAAAGGTTAATTTATCTAATGTTTTTCGCCCCTTTTAAAATTCTACAGTTCATTAATGCCCCCCCTAACCCTACAGGATCATTTTAATGCTCCCCCTTTCTAATCTAAAAGTATTTCCCTAATGTCGGCCACAAATTTACGAATATCTTCTAATTACTCCCACCCTTTTCTAGTCAAACAGTATCATAAAAAATTCCCCAAAACCTCTAGTTTTACAGAATTATAAAAATGCCCGTCTCAAATTTCTATAGTATTATCTAATGTCAGACTCTAATCTACGGAAATCATCAAAACCCTCCGCCTTTTAAATCTACAAAAATTTCCACCCAAATGCCCGACTCTAAAAAACCAAAATTCACCCAAAACCCCCCCGCCTCAAATTTCAACAGAAAAATTTTTGGCCCCCCACCTTAATCAAAAATTTAATTTTTCTAATGTCCCACCTCTAATTTTCAGTATTTTTCTAATGTTTCCGTTTAACCCTACAGCATTATCAAATTGCCCCCCCCTAACCAAAAACAAAAAAAAATTGTTCTAATCCCAAAAAACTAATCAAACAGTATTATCAAAAATCTCCCCCTTCTAATCTACATTTTTCTTTTCCTTTTTGCCCCGCCTCTAATCTAAAATTTTCCAAATTTTTCCCCCGCCCTATTTACGTTTCATCTAATTCTTGCCCCCTAATTTCAAAGAATCACTAATGCCCGACTCTAATATACAATATTTTTTTAATAAACCCCCGCCTCAAAACTAAAAGATTTCTAATGCCTCCCCTCTAATAAAACAATAAATTTTCTAATCCCCCCCTTTCTTAATCAACAAAATTTTTAAACTCTTTTAACCCCCTCCGCCTCTAATCTACAGTATTATCTAATGCCCCGCCTCTAATCTACAAAAGGTATTAGCAAATTTCCCCCCGCCTTTAATTACAGTATAAACCCAAAAGCCCCGCCTCTAATCTACAATATTATCTAATGCCCCGCCTCTAATCTACAGTATCATCAAATTGCTCCCCCCCTTTTGATCACGGATTAAACAATCCCCAAACCCCCCTCTAATCTAAAATTTTTATTTTAATCCCCCGGGCCTCAAATCTAAAAGAAACTTTAAATTTGCCCCGCCTCTAATCTACAGTATCATCTAATGCCCCGCTTCTTTTTCTAAAAATTTTTCATCTTTTTCTCCCCCCCTCAAAATTCAAACAGTATCATCTAATGCTCCGCCTCTAATCTACAGAATCATCTAATGCCCGACTCTAATATACAGTATTATCTAATTTTGCCCCCCCCCTCTAATCTACAGTTATATTCTAAGGGCCTGACCTAATTTTAAAATTATATCTAATGCCCCGTCTCTAATCTACAGTATTATCTAATGCTCCGCCTCTAATCTACATTTATTATCTATTTTCCCCCCCCTTAAAATTCTAAAAGTATTTTTCTAATGCCCCCTCTGTTTCTACAGTATCATTTTAAATGCCCCCCCCCTTCCAAATCTACAGTATGATCTAATGCCCCGCCTCTAATCTACAGTATTATCTAATGCTCCGCCTCTCTTTTTACATTTTTAAATCTTTTTTCCCTGCCTTTTAATTTTACAAAATTATCTAATGCTCCGCCTTTTAGGCTAAAAGTTTTTATCAATGCTCCGCCTCTGGGCAAACATTTAATTACCAAATTTGCTTCCCCTTAATCCACAGTTTTATCTAATGCTCTGTCTCTAATCTACAGTATTATCAAATGCCCCCCCCCCTCAAAATTCTAACAAAATTATTTTAATGCTCTGCCCCCTAATCTACAGTAAAACAAATGCCTCCCCCTCTAATCAACGTATTACTAATAATTCATCTTAAAATTTTTTAAAACCCAAAACCCAAAATTTTCCCCCCCTTTTTTTTAAGTAATGCATATCCTGGACCAAGAGACACTCCATGTGGAGGATGATAAACATATCAATATTATATTATTAATATATCAGTGTCAGTAGACCCCACAGGGGAGAGTGATACCTTAGTGGCGCTGTACATGGTCATCATGGGGAAAGGATTGCTACCAGCTTCAGATGATATATTGTTTATAAACCCCCTCTTACCTAAAAAAAAAAGGAGAGAAGAAAAAATGGTCTTAAATCGGGAAAAAAAAACCGCATTTTTTACCTGACAGTCCAACCACCCCAACCACCACAATGTTTACCTCCCACACCCAAACCATCAACCACCAAACTGCTAGCTGCACAGCCCAAAAACCCAAAAACCCCACCCCTGTTTAAGCTCCCAACAGTCCCCCCCTAAACCCAAACCACACGGGCCAAACCTGCACAGTGCAACCTTTTTAAAAAACCAAACCAAAACCTGCCCCTGCCGGGTCCAACCATCAACCACCCAACCCCCCACGGGCTGCCTCCCACACCCCCAAACCATCAACCAACCACACTGCCACCTGCACAGTCCAACCTTCAACCACCCACGTGCAAACCGGGCACTTCCAACCATAAACCCAAAACCAAAACCCCCAAACCTGCACGGGGTCCAACCATAAAACCTTTTTAAACCACCCCAACCTGCAAAAGCCCAAACCCATCAAACAAAAAAACCCCCACTGCTACCTGCACGGGCCCCCAAAAACCATAAACCCAAACCCCACACTGCAACCTGAAACCAGTCCAAACCCAACCCACCCACCTCCCTACCTGCCATTCCACCCACCCAACCAACCACACTACCTGCACACCCAAACCCCTTTCAAACCAAAACCCAAACCCCCACTGTAAACCTGACAGCCCCTCAAAAATCAACCAACCACACTGTAACCTGCACAGCCCACCCCATAAACCCAAACCCCAAAACCACCCCTGAAAACTTGCACAGCCCCAAACCACCCAACGAAACAAACCACACTGCTACCTGCACACTCCAACCATCAACCCAAAACCAACCAAACTGCAAAACCTGCACAGTCCAACAAACAACCAATAAAATGTTTGTGCATAGTCCAACCCATCAACCAAACCAAAACCAAACTCCCACGCAAACCCCTGCCAGTCCAACCATCAACCACCACACTGCTACCTGCACGGGCCCAAAACCATCAAACCAAAACCAAACCCAAACTGCTACCTGCCCCCGCCCAACCCATAAACCCAAAACCACAATGCCTACCAGCACACCCCAAAACCTTTCAACCAATGACCATGCCACCTGCACAGTCCAACCATCAACCACCCACACTGCTACCTGCACAGTCCAACCATCAACCAACCACACTGCTACCTGCACAGTCCAACCATAAATTTAAACCCAAACCCCCCACTGCTACAAAGCCCCAGTCCCAACCATCAAACCAACCACACTGCCCTCCCACATTTCCCAAACCAAACAACAAAACCCCCAAAACCACACTGCTACCTGCATGGGTCCCCCAACCAAATAAACCCAACCCAACCCAAAAACCAACCAACCCAACCACACGGGGCCCCCCCCTCCCCCCTTTTTTTAAAACTTTTTTTTCCAACCCCTAAACCCCAACCCAAACCCTTCCGCTCCCAAAAGCACAGCCCAAAACCACAACCAACCACACTGCTACCTGCACAGTCCAACCATCAACCACCACACTGCTACCTGCACAGTCCAACCATCAACCACCACACTGCTACCTGCACAGTCCAACCATCAACCACCACACTGCTACCTGCACAGTCCAAAAATTCAAACAAACCAAACCACACAAACTCCACCGCACGGGTAAAATCAAAAAATCAACCACACTCTACCTTTGCACAGCCCAAAACCATCAAACAACCAACCACACTGCTACCTGCACAGTCCAACCATCAAAAAACCACACTGCTCCCTTGCACGGGCCCAAACCCCAAAAAACCCGGGCCCACACTCCCAAACCAAAGGGCAAAAGGTCCAAACCATCAACCAACAACACTGCTACCAGCACAGTCCAAGGCATAAAACCAAACCACCACTCCCCCTCACACCCAAACCCCAAAACCCAACCGAAACTGTTTACATGAACGCCAACCATCAACCCCCCAAAATTGAAAACCTGCAAGCCCAAAACCATCAAAAACCCCAAACCCCACACTGCTAACTGACAGTCCAAACCTTCAAAAAAACCCCCAAAACTGTTTCCCCCGCACAGCCCCAACAATAAAATAACCCCCATCCCACGGGCCCCAAACCTGCACAGTCCAAACCTTTTAAACCAACCAAAACTGCTCCCCACACTTTTCCAAATTTTAAACCCAACCCAAACCCCAACATTGCTACCTGCACAGCCAACCATCAACCAAAACCACACTGCTACCAGCAAGCCAAACTATCCCCCAAACCCAACACCCCTCCCCAGCACAGACCCCACAACCAAAAAACCCCCCCCCCCCCCCCCCCCACCCAACCCCCCCCCCCCCCCCCCCCCCCCCCCCCACCCCCCCAATCCCCCCCCCTCCCCCCCAGGCCCCCCCCCCACCCATCAACCCAAAACCAAAAAAATTTGCTACCAGCACAGTCCAACCTTAAAACCAAACCCCCTTTGCAACCGCACAGTTAAAACCTAAAACCAACCAACCCAAAACCCACACTGTCCCATGAAACAATCGAACCCATCAGCCAAACCACTACTGCTCCCCCAGCACAGTCCAACTATAAACCCCCCCCCAACCCACACTGAAAAACCACACATAAAACCATCAAAACCAACCCCCACTGCTACCTGCACGGGTCCAAAACCATAAAACCCAAACCACCTCCCCCCAACACAGTCCAACCTTCCCAACCAACATTTGAAACCGCCCCAGTCCAACCATAAACCCAAAACCAAAAGGGCACACTGTTACCTGCCCCAGTCCAACCATAAACCCCAAACCCCACACTGCTACCTGCACGTCCCAAAATCCAAACCAAACCCACACTCTCCCCTCCCACAGCCCCAAACCCAAAAACCCAAACCACCGCTCCCCTGCCAGCCCAACCATAAAATTTAACCCAAACCCAAAACCTGCTACCTGCACAGTCCAATAATAAAGCCCAACCCCCACACGAAACCCCCGGGGCCCCAGCCCAAACCAAAAACCAACCATCCCCACCTGAAAAACCTGCCCCAGCAACCCAACCAACAACCAACCAAAACGGGAAACCTGCACAGTAAAAACCCAAATTAAACCCAACAAACCACACTGCAACCTGCACAGTCCAAAACCCAAAACCCAAAACCCAACCACACTGAAACCCTTTCCACATTTTCCAAACCCCAACCTCTGTATGTATTTTTTTAAACACCTTTTGAGTACAACACAATGTAGACTATGAAGGCGGAAACACTCAGCCTCTTACCTCTGTATCATGTTTGGAAGCACAATCCTGGTCATCTGTAATGTAAGAGTGAGGGTGTGAGATGGGGTCACCCCACAACACGGGGACTCCGGGTTCCCTTCTATCACCCTGCAGGGGGGGGAACTAAAGCTCCCTTTCTATCCCCCTTTCGGGGGGGGGAAAATCATAGCTCCCTTGAAACACCCTGCAGGGGGGAGGGAGATTTCTTTAGCTCCCTTCCCCCCTATTTTGCAGGGGAGGGGGGCTCATAGCCCCCGTCTGTCTTTTATCCCCCCCCGCGGGGAGGGGGAGACTCACTCCCCCCCTTTTCGGGTAAAATTTTGCGGGAAGGAGGAGCCCTCATGGGCTCCCTTCTGTCGGTTTCCCCTGCGGGGGGAAAGGAGACTCTTTAGTTTCCCTTCTGTCTGTTTTCCAACCCGCAAAGGGGAAAATTTTATACCCTCCCTTTTTCTGTCTGTATCCCCCTGCGGGGGGTGGGGGGGGGGCCTCATAGACCCTTTTGTCTTTTAACCCACCCTCGGGGAGGAGAACTTTTTGCCCCCTTCTGTCTGTATCCCCTGCAGGGGGGGGGGCCCTCAAAACCCCCTTTTCTGTGTGTATACCCTGCAGGGGAGAAAAACTAAAAAAGCCCCCTCCAGTCTGAAAATCTCCCTGAAAGGGGGAGGGTACCAGGTACATTGGTTAAAAAAACGGGTTTAAAAGGAGAATAATGTAGTTAGGGGAAATTTCCTAATCTATTTTTGGTTTGCATTTTTTTTTGCTTTTTTAAAAGATTTTAAAAAATTTAAAATTTGCTCAAAAGTTTACAAACCTCGGCAGAATTTTTGCTTTCTTGGCCTTTTTTCAGAGAATATGTATGATGACACAGACACTCATGGTTTGTGGTTGGGTGAAGCCATTGGTTGTCAAACTAATGTGTTTTTTCTTTTTAAATCAAAATGACAACCAAAAACATCCAAATGACCCTGATCAAAAGTTCCCATCCCCCTGTTCTTAATCTCGTGTATTGCCGCCTCTAACATCACTGACACCTTGAAGATTTCTGTGGTAGTTGTGGATGAGGCTCTGCCTGTTCTTCTTGGCCTCCAGTTCCTGTACATTCCTGGGCTCTTGCATGAACTGCGCTTTGCTTGAGATCTCCCCAGAGTGGCTCAATTATATTGAGGTCAGGAGCTGAGGCGGCCACTCCATAACCTCACTTGTTCTACTGTACCAATGACAGTCGACTTGGCCTTGTGTTTTGGATCATTGTCATGTTGGAATGCAAGTACGTCCAATGGCGCAGCTTCCAGGCTGAATGAGTGTAGATTTGCCTCCAGTATATTGCTGATAACGGGCTGCATTCATCTTTCCTTCTACTTTGACCACGGTTCCTGTGTCTTTGTAGCTCACACATCCCCAAAACATCAGTGCTATCCTCCATGCTTTACAATAGGAATGGTGTTCCTTTCATCATTGGCCTTGTTGACACCTCTCTAAATGTAACGTTTATGGTTATGGCCAAAAAGTTTAATTTTGGTCTCATCACTCCAAATGACCTTGTTCTAGAAGTTTTGGGGCTTGGTCCCTCTGCTGTTTGGTGGATGGTAGGCGAGATACTTTGAGGCTTCTTCTGGTGACTCGACCATGCAGCCCATTTTTCTTCATGTGCCTCCTTATTGTGCCTCTTGCAGCAGCCGCACCGCTAGTTTCAGAGAGGTCCTCTGATTTCCGCTGATGTTATTTGTGGGTTTGTTCTTTGCATCCCGAACAATTTTCGTGGCAGTTTGTAGATGAATTTTTGTTGCCTACCTGACCGTGGGTTGGTTTTTACAGAGCCCTGATTTTCCATTTGTTAATTCACCGTTGGATGCTGCTGTCTGACTTATCAATTCTTGGATATCTTTTTGTATCCCTTTCCTGTTTTATACAGTTCAACTACCTTTTCCCGAAGATCCGTTGTCAATTCTTTTGCTTTCCCTATGACTCACAATCCAGAAACGTCAGTTGATGGATAAAAGATGCAAGAGTCTGTCTGGATCCCAGAAACTCGCTCTGCTTTTATGCGCACACACTGATTACAAGCAAACAGGTCACAGGTGAGGATGTTACCTTTAGTAGCCTTTCAAACCCATTTGTGTCAACATCTGTGCATGTTCTCAGACCAAAATCACCAGGGTGTGTGAACTTCTGATCAGAGTCATTTGGATGTTTTTGGTTGTCGTTATGATTTAAAAAGAGAAAACACAGCAGTTTGACAATAAATGGCTTCACCCGACCACGAACCATGAGTGGGATAATTTTTTTGTGTTATCATTTATATTCTCTGCAAAAATTCTGCCGGGGTGTGTAAACTTTTGAGCACAACTGTACATAAACTAAGTTTTTTTTTTTGTAAACATAATTTTTATTAAATTTTACAATAACAAAAACATACAATAACTGTCCAATAGATGAGATACCACTTAATACACAAAGAATTAATATAAGGCATCATTTACTACAAGATAAGAAAAGTACTTAAGCAATGAAAATACAAAATAGCACATGACATACTTTGGGATCATAGTAATTAAGATAAGCAAAAGACGTCTCCATCTTCACTAAAGAAAGAAAACAAAAAATAATAAAAAAGTAGACCCCCCTCCAAAAAAAAAACAAAAAAAACAAACAAAACAAAACAACACAGAACAGTGGTGCCCATACGCAGCTATGTATAAGAGACATAATCACATACACCTATGTAATCAAGTAAGGTCTGGGATGAAAGGAAAACAAATAATGTGCTGATGCAGTGCTGCGAGATCGTCACACAGGAAAACCGCCCCAGAACACCCGAGGGAGAGAAATAGATAGAGGACAAATTCACCCCCAACTCTGGACGCACAGTCACCAAGGATATTCAGGCATGGTTTCAGGATATGCTGAATGTACAAGCTCCACATGTTATGGGTAACAGACGATCCAAAGCCCCCAGAGTGCCCGCTAGGTGGAGAGTAGAGATACCAGAAGGTGTAAACAAAAGGCTGCATGATCTCCTTGATCTCCTAGGGGGTGTAAAAGTTACCTATGAACTCCTGGCCATTTCTTGAAAATATAGAGCATGGGTTTTCCTTAGTCTGGATAATGTCTATTCTTCCTGTTCCAGATGAATGTTTTACCAACTGATCACTTCCTGCATATGTAAGGAAAGTTTAGTTCCAACATTTGGCCTGGAGACTTTCTTTTAGCCGCTAATAAAAATATGGTGAAGAACTGAGTGGTTCTAAATTTTGTGGTAAATTATGGAACAGCAGGAGCTGGTGGCTTCTAAAGTAAAATGACACGAAACATAAGATTCAGAAAAGTTTTTGTATACTGTCCCTCCCAGAACTGCATGGTTTTCCAAAATCTGTGCTGGGTGGCACACTTTGGGCCAGGACGTCAAGCGGTTGGACAAGCTGAATGGGGGGGAATATAAAGCCGTATAATTGCGGAATGGCAATTCTAAAGAACGTGTCCCTCCACGCCTCATTAACTATATATTTATTGGATCTTCCCAGCCATCCTGGAAATTGTATCAGAGATCCCTGGTTTGGGTAGACCTTCTCCCACTTAGCAAAAATCCTGCAAGGCCCCTCGTCTTTCTGACCTACGAAGAACCAGCATATAGTGCTGATAGAGAGTGGTCTGTTGAAAGAAGTAGGGCCGATAACATTATCAAAAGCATTCAACATAAAATGAGACGGCTTTCATGTCCTACTCTATAAAAACTCACTATTATGGGAGTAGGCAAAAAAAATGCGATGGTGGCAAGGAATATTTTGAGATAATCTGAGAGAGAGTAAATCTTGGGTGGGAAGGGTGAATAAGCTGGGAAATAGTTAAAATCCCTTTAACTCCTTCCAGACTTTAAATTGGGGATTACCAAGGGGGCCAGGTTTTGAAATTCTGGGTGTCCCCATAGTTAGGAAGTATCTACTGGTCTGGTAGGGCAGAGTGAACAAGGGTTTCCTACAGGCCTTTCCTATGCTCCATCATGTACCTCACAATGAGCTATGTTTCGCCACCCTTAGGAAGAGCAGATATTTGGTATGAAAGAAGGCCTGGAAGCGTCCATGGTTGAACCAGTGCCGCCTCAGTAGATAATTGGATATCTGGAAGACCATTTAACCCAATCCGATCCGTGACGCAGGAGGCTTGCTAGATATACAACTCAGATCCGGCAAATTCAAGCCCCCCCCCCTAATCCCTTTGGAGGATCAGTTTTTCGCTAGGGCTATCCCGGTTGGCGTTTTTTATTCCATAGAAAAGATAGTTAAAGCGGTATAAAATAGCGGTACAATCGTTATGTCTAGAGCAATAAGGGGGATTTGTTTGTAACAAATATAGTATATTTGGGAACGTCATCATCTGGAGAAGATGAGCCTAGCAAGTAAGGGGAGTGGAAGATGCATCCATCGTTCTAGTTTTCTTACAATTTTGAGGAACAGAAGGGGTAATTGAGGTGATAAATGGACACAGGACTTATACCGATATTTATTCCCAGATACTGATGAGGCACCCACCAGGGATATAGTAAAATGCGAAGCTCCGATGTGAAGAAGGTGAATGAGCAGTGAGAGGAGATTTCCCAACAATTCTGGACTTAGAAACATTAACCTTGAGGCCCGAGAAAAGCCAAACTCATTACAGATCTAAAGCTATCGAACCTCCCCAGAGGGTCAGATAGATAAATCAGGAAGATCATCAGCAAATAAGGAGACCTTATATGTGACACCGATATTAATGCCCAGGAGATCTGGATTAGCGCCAGGGCCTGGAAGAGCGCTGTATGGCCAAATTACAACAGTAGTGAGGATAATGAGCATCCTGGCGAGTGCCTTCTTCCCCAAATTAATGGCGCCTAGAAAAAAGAATACCGGGGTATAGAATCTGGGCGCGGTGGCTGGGTATATAGTGAAAGAAATAAAAATGGAAGGCTCCCTGGAAAGTCCGATCCTCCATCATGCCCCCAGCCATCTCCAGACTGACCCTGTCCGAATGCTTTTTCTGCATCCAATGGCAGGACAGCTGGAGAGGGATGAAGGCCCCGAATTACATTTGATTCTCATCACAGAACAGTAAATGAACTTAACGAATATTAGAGACGGCTGCTCTGCCTTAACGAATCACCGTCTGTTGAGGGCTAATGAGAACAGGGAAGAAGAGTGGCCAGCCTGTCTGCTAACACCTTAGACAATAATTTATAAGTCAACTTTATTAATTAAATTGTGCGGTACGAGGAGGGAGAGACCCCTCCTTTCCTGGCTTCGGTAAAACTTTTTATAAACGCCGTGGTTTCATATGTTGCGGGATGGGAGGAAAGTCAGAAGTAGATTAGAGACGGTGGTTAGAAGGGAGTGACTTCATGATTTAAGAATCTAGTAAGAATTCCTTCCTGAGAAGCCATCAGGGCCGGCGGGCTTTATTATTACCCAAGTTATCTTAATAACCCTGGAAGTTTCTTCATTGGAACGGGTTGGTTAAGGTAGTCGCCTATCTGCCTCAGAAAGGGAGGTAAGAGACAGACGGCCAAGCCAGTCTAAGGGGTCCCTGTCCTCAGAGGTTTCTGGTGCATATAAATGGTCATATAACTCGCGTAGGACATTAATTAATATTAATATTACTAATACTAATATTAATAGCAGTAGCAGAATATTGCATATTCCCGCATGAGTCCTTCAATGTATAGATATTGGAACTAGAGTTAATCCCCTTAAGCAAATTCGCGGCTAAAAGCCGCCCCGCTTGTTCCCAAACCTGAATAATTGTAGCTGACATTTCCGGATCGCCGGGACACCTCTCTATACTCCCACCAGCGCTCATACACTTTTTTAGTGTTATGAACCATTGGAGTTTGGCCGCAGGAGTTGGGTTGGAGAAAAAATCAGTGTAAGAGTGCCTAATGCTTTCTCACTCAACAATCTAATTTTGATCCGCAACCACCTTTCCGACGGTGTTAGTGTAGGCAAATCAAGTGCCTCTAAATGACCCGCTTTAGCTGTCTCCCAAAGTAAGCAGGCTCCGTCCTATCCTCCGGGTGTCCTTGTACAAAATTGCAGCCCACCCCCTCGGAGGATATTAGGCAAAGTCCTCGTCCCCAAATAGTAAGTGCGGAATCGCCAGAGTAATCTGTAACCCTTTGGAGCACACGTCTGACAGTTTGAGGACTAGAGGGGCATGATCATAAATAACTAAAATCCTTAATATCACAGAGATCCACCCTTTATATATGGCGTTGGGAGAGAGTAGAATATAATCAAACTGGACCATGAATTGTGAGGAGGAAAAAAAGGAATATCCCTTCCATCTAGGGGATGAAGAGACCTCCATATATCAACCAAATGAGAGTCTGAGATAAAATAACCAATATGTGGGGTCATGGGGCAGAGCGGGAATAGCGGGAGAGCTATCATGGAACTGATTTCTTCTATCTCTCCTGGGTAATTACCACCAGGTTAAAATCCCCTCCCCACAATTTTAAAGAGGTTCAGGTCAATAGACAATTCTCTGTCAGAATTTTATAGAAAGACCCTTGGTTGGCATGAGGACCGTAGATATTATAGATGAGAAAACTCCCCTGAGACTTTCAAGGATACATGAATCCAGTGGCCCTTATAAACTAAGTTTTAAATAATTAAATTTAATATGCAACAGGTAGAAATGTAAGGTTGGGGGAGTGGCCAGAATTAAACATCTCTTCTATGCAGAAGTAGAGCAGAACCCGCGTATAGAATGGGGTTAGACCAAAATTATAGTGAAATATCTTCTGCCATAAAGAAGTAGTAAAGGACCATAATATTAACTGATAGATTTATAGAAAGTAACCAACTTGCAAAGCCTCATTGAGGCCACAGCCAGGGACAATCTGTAATCGAAATATCTAGAAAAACAAAAAAGTAGAATCCAGAGTCTTGAATTAAATATTTGGTTTGTTCTAACTTGAAAGACAAAGCAAGAAACTCAGGACTGATGACGCGTTTCAGACACAAGTGCCCTTAAAGGGAACCTGTCCCATAGGTTATTCCCCCGTGCTGAGGACAGAACAAGCTAGTGTCAGACCTGCTGTTTTCCAGGCTGTGTCCCTGTATTCTGTAATGATGTCTGAGGTCACACAAGCCCAGTGTCAGACCTGCTGTTTCCAGCGCTGTGTCCGTTATTCTGTAAGATGTTGGGACAGAATAAGCTAGTGTCAGACCTACTGTTTCCAGCACTGTGCTCCTTATTCTGTAAGATGCTGAGGACAGCACAAGCCAGTGTCAGACCTGCTGTTCCCAGCGCTATGTCCCTATTATTTAAGAGGGCTGATGGACAGAACAGCTAGTGTCAGACCTGAATGTTTCCATCGCTATGTCCCCTTATTTGTAAGATGCTGAGGACAGAACAACCCAGTGTCAGACCTGAAGTTTCCAGCGCTTGTCCCTTATTCTGTTAAGATGCTGGGGCAGCACAAGCCAGTGTCAGACCTGCTGTTTCCAGCGCTGGTGTCCTTATTCTGTAAGATGCTGAGGGCAGACAACCCATTTGTCAGACCTGCGTTTCAGCGCTGTGTCCCTTTAAATTCTGTAAGATGCTGAGGCAGCACAACCCAAATGTCAGACCTCTGTTTCCAGCGCGGGTCTTATTCGTAAGATGCTGAGGGCAGACAAGCAGTGCAGACTGCTTTTCCAGCACTGTGTCCATTATTCTGTAAGATGCTGGAGTTTTCAAGTATTTAATACTCAAATCTGCAGTTTTCAGGCAGAAGAGTCATTCAAAGAGTCAGTTTTTTTCAAACCCCGCCCACCTGAGGCCAGCCCCGCCCACCTCAACTGACAAACCTATTACTTTGAATAGGTAGAAATGAGAATAACTGTCAGTGGGCGGGGCTAGCCTTTGGTGGGTGGGGCTAACACCTGCTCATGAATAAGATTTGAGGGGTAAATGCTCTAAAACTGCAGCCTCTTAAAGAATAAGGGACACAGCGCTGGAAACAGCAGGTCTGATACTAGCTTGTTCTGTCCTCAGCATCTTATAGAATAAGGGACACAGCGCTGGAAACAGCAGGTCTGATACTAGCTTGTGCTGTCCTCAGCATCTTACAGAATAAGGGATACAGCGCTGGAAACAGCAGGTCTGGCACTGGCTTGTGCTGTCCTCAGCATCTTACAGAATAAGGGACACAGCGCTGGAAACAGCAGGTCTGACACATGCTTGTACTGCCCTCAGCATCATACAGAATAAGGGACACGGTGCTGGGAACAGCAGGTCTGACACTGGCTTTGTGTTTTTGTCCCTGCAGCATCTGTATCCAGAATTTTAAGGGACACAGCGCTGGGAAACAGCAGGTCTTACATGGCTTTTTTACTGTCCGGTCCAAGCTATTTTACAGAATTTAAAGGGACACAGCGCTGGAAATAGCAGGTTTTGACACTGGCTTGTGCTGCCCTCACATCCTACAGAATAAGGGGCACCATGCTGGAAACAGCAGGTCTGACACTAGGTTGTTCTGTCCTCAGTATCTTACAGAATAAGGGACACAGCGCTGGAAACAGCAGGACTGACACTGGCTTGGCTGCCTCAGCATCTTACAGAATAAGGGGCACCATGCTGGAAACAGCAGGTCTGACACTAGGTTGTTCTGTCCTCAGCATCTTACAGAATAAGGAGCACAGCGCTGGAAACAGCAGGTCTGACACTAGGTTGTTCTGTCCTCAGCATCTTACAGAATAAGGGGCACAGCGCTGGAAACAGCAGGTCTGACCACTGGCTAGTGCTGCCCTCAGCTTCTTACAGAATAAGGGTCACAGCGCTGGTAACAGCATTTCTGACACTGGCTTGTGCTGCCCTCAGCTTCTTACTGAATAAGGGGCACCGTGCTGGAAACAGCAGGTCTGACACTGGCTTGTGCTGCACTCATCAAGGGGGCATAAACTATGTGACAGTTTCTCTTTAAGGATAGTATAATTGGTTAAAATGTGTTTTCACTTGCAGCAATCATGTTGTGATTAAGGGCACTTGTGTCTGAAACGCGTCAGCGGTCCTTTGTTTCTTGCTTTGTCTTTCAAGTTGGAATAAACCACTTATTTTATTCAAGATGCTGGATTCTACTTTTCTGTATCCCTGGATTCAGTAGTTGACGCTCCCAACTTTCTGTGCGCCTTTTTCGGTGAGCTGGAGTTTTTTTTCCTTTCCTGTAATCGAAATATCCACTCAGTCACTTTTCTGAGAATTTTTCTATTCTGGTCCCCCTTTCTTGGTGATTTATGAATCACTTCCGCAGTTGTAAATTTGATGTTTCTAGGATCCCCCTCACATGGTATTCCCAAACATGTCTGGCCAGGGGTGTATCCCCCCTGTGGTGAGTGTCTCCAGGTGGTCTCCCACCCTTCTACATCGCTGCCTTTTGGTCTTTCCCACATAGATCAGTGAGCAGCTGCATGTGCACATGCCTCCGACTCCTTCAGTCCTACAATTTGAAAGTCCCTCTGATCAAATATCCTACCTATATGACAGGTATTACAGGGGATGTGTCATAAAAAAATAACTTATTGTTTAACTCATGTTTTTATCTCAAACGCCTATTTAAAGAATTTTTGGTTATGTCTTTTTTTTAATTTTCCATCTTCAATCATTTTTTTAATTCTTAAATCCTGCAGTTCTCACTTTGGCCATTAGGCCTAATAGTCTAACACTTCTTGTTCTGTAGAGATCAATTCTCCGAAATCTCATTCTCAGCACAAGCAGGATTACACCAATGGGGACACCAATGTGTATAGATAACACAGAATCCACCAGACACAATAGGAGATGTCACAGCTCCTCCTCTCCCCCTCCGGCACACTGACTTCTTCCCAGGTCACTGAGCTTGCCCAAAAACCTCTCCTTAGAAGTCAATGGGTCTGCTCCTTTTTCACAGGCTCCTATATCCATGAAGCTGCTGTGAAGCATCTCTTTAAATGCTGTTAAAAGCAGCTAAGGCAAGATGGCCGCCCCCATAATCTTATACAGACAACAGAATTGAGAAATTAACAATCAGAAAATAAAAACAGCAAAGAAGGAAAGAATATGGATTAAGGTCTGGTTTTAATAAGTAAAAAAAAAAACTGACGGCAGGTTCCCTTTAAACGTTCTGGCTTGATCAATACAAAAAGAGGCAGCACAATTTTCTCAGCAATGGAAAGTAGCTATTGGCTTCCGAGCTCTGTTCCTGTTGGTTTTGGGCGGACACTTACCTGGACAGCCGACGTCATGTTACAGTTCATAATGGCCGTTGCTTTCTTATGAAAAAAAATGAAAACATTTAAAAAAAAATAATAATTTGGTCATGATCTTATAACATTCAAATCTATTGGGATATTTAGCATTATAACCCCACACAGATTACAACAGCGCACTACCCCGTCGCCCTATATTGTGGTCCAGCAGCTCCTTTGCTCTTTTCTGGGGCATTTTAAGAATTTTCTACACAAAAATCTCTCAGAAATGGCAATTTTGAGGCCACACTGGTATCAGCTCTACCCCTTTGAGACCTGTTTTGTGAAACTATTGTAAGGTATGGATTCAATGTTGGTTGGATTCTAAGAAGCTGAATCCAACTATATAAATCTGACTGCAAGCCGTCTCCCCTGATCCCTCAACACGGGGAGAGGTAGAGAGCGCAGCCAGACCCCCTCATTGCCCAGTGGTGGCTTATTTCCCATGAGGACAAAGGATCAAGCAGTGGGAAGTCAACATCCCGATCCTTTCATCCCCCAATATCATACATATATAGTTGAAACCAGAAGTTTCCATCCACTATATAAAAAGCCCCATCTGCAGGTTCTTCCCTCCCCTCTATATAAAGCCCCATCTTCAGGTTTATCTCTCTGACGTGAAATCAGAATAAACCTTCCCCGTTTTAGGTCAATTAGGAAAACAAAATTATTTTATTTGCAAATGCAAAATAATGAGAGAGAGAATGTTTTAAGGCATTTTTATTACTTTCTGCAAAGTCAGAAGTTTCCATACACTGGGATTACTCTGCCTTTAAACAATTTGGGACCGCCCATATGATGATGTCAGGTCTTTGGAAGCTTCTGGTTTAATGATAATATCTGAGCTAATTAGAGACACAGCTGTGGATGTATTTTACTGCACACCAGAAACCACTGCTTATGTGTGTAACATCATGGGAAAGTCTAAAGAAATCAGTCAAGATATCAGGAAGAGAATTTTGGACTTGCACAAGCCTGGTTCATCCTTGGGTGCAATTTCCAGATACCTGAAGGAGCCTCATTCATCTGTACAAATAATTATACACAAGTACAATATGATGGGAATGTCCAGCCATCATACCGCTCAGGAAAGAGATGGTGTCTCAGAGATGAATGTGCTTTGGTCCAACATGTGCATATCAACCCAAGAACAAAAGCAAAAGATCTTGTGAAGAGCCGGGAAAGTGGTAAGATTGTGTCATTATTCACAGTGAAACAAGTACTGTATCAACATAGGCTGAAAGGCCGCTCTGCCAGGAAGAAGCCATTACTCCAAAAGAAACATATAAAAGCCAGATTAATGTTTACAAATGCACAGGAACAAAGACCTACATTTTTGGAGATATGTCCTATGGTCTGACAAAACTAAAATTGTGTTCTGATGCTAGCCTTTCAAATTCACACATAGCCTTCTTGCTACAATTATTAGAACTGGTACTTACTAAAAACTATTTTCATTTTGGCGACCGGATGTACTTGCAGCTACAGGGGACCTTGATGGGGTCCCCTGTGGCTTCAAGTTACGCCAATTTATTTGCGATGTTTTTTGCAAAAGCATTTGTACTGTCCTCAGATTTTAAGGGACACATTGTGTCCTGGCTTTGTTACATTGATGACGTGTTCCAGCTTTGGTCGGGGTCCGAGCCTCAGTTGGAACACTTCATCACGTATTAGAACAGTAATCATTCACTTATTCAATTTACACTTACCAAGGATACGACAGCAGTTTCCTTTTTAGATGTATGGGTTAAAAATCAAGGCTATGGCCTACACACTTCCCTATACTCTAAAAAAAATTGATCGCAACAATATACTTCATTGTTCTATCCAGCACGCTCCCCAAGTATTTAGAGGATTGTTTAAATCTCAATTTATCAGAGCAAGAAGAATTTTCTCTGAAGATTCAGTCTATTTGAACACTATCGAGAATATCATTAAAAAGTTTATGGAGAGAGGCTATGATGAAAATGAACTGGTACTTACTAAAAACTATTTTCATTTTGGCGACCGGATGTACTTGCAGCTACAGGGGACCTTGATGGGGTCCCCTGTGGCTCCAAGTTACGCCAATTTATTTATGATGTTTTTTGAAAAAGCATTTGTACTGTCCTCAGATTTTAAGGGACACATTGTGTCCTGGCTTTGTTACCTTGATGACGTGTTCCAGCTTTGGTCGGGGTCCGAGCCTCAGTTGGAACACTTCATCACGTATTTGAACAGTATTCATTCACTTATTCAATTTACACTTACCAAAGATATGACAGCAGTCACATTTTTAGATGAATGGGTTAAAAAACAAGGCCTAAACACTTCCCTATACTCTAAAAAAAATAGATCGCAAACAATATACTTCATCGTTCTAGCCAGCACGCTCCCCAAATATTTAGAGGATTGTTTAAATATCAATTTATCAGAGCAAGAAGAATTTGCTCAGAGGATTCAGTCTATTTGAACACTATGGAGAATACCATTAAAAAGTTTGTGGAGAGAGGCTATGACGAAAATGAACTAAGAAAAACTGAAACTAGAAGTATTTTCAGTATCTAGAGAAACACTACTGTGTCCAACTAGGAAGAAAAAACAAGAACAACGATTTACTTATATGTCGGTCTATGACAGGCATGCGAGAATCGTGAAACAAGCGATATTGAAGTATTGGAAAATTCTACGTAGTGACATAAAATATGGTCATCTATTCAAAGATCCTCCTCGTTGGATCTATAGAAAAGGAAAATCTTTAGGGCAGCAATTAATATCTACTGATCTTAATAATAAGAAAAGAACTAAAACACAGACTTCACTAAGTAGTACTCGTGAAAGTACTTTTGCATGCCTCAGATGCCAAAACTGTGCATCTATCATAAAAAGGAGACTGTATACAACATCCAACTGAGGACATCCAGTTAAAATTTGCAGTTTTCATACCTGCGACAGTGATCATGTGGTTTACATGCTTAAATGTCCGTGCGGGCAGGTAGATGTCGGACAAAGATCAGAATTAAACCCTTAAGCCGAACGCCTGAAAAGTAGTTAATGACCAGAAATTTTTTTTAGTTTTTGCCTCCTTGCATTACCTTGATGTTTCACTTAGCTTTTAGTGTGCCACTGATATTTGTATTAGATGTATGCTATTGTCTTTTCAGTGTGCACCTATGCTTACGTTTTTCAAAATATATTTTAGATGTGCACAGCCTAATTAACTTTTGTAGTCTATTTGAGAAATGGCAATCTCATTGTCTTGCTGCACTCCGCCTACCTCTTTTAAACCAGTGCAGGATAGTTCAATTGCAAGTTCCTGCCACTCCCTGAGAAGTTGTAGTCTGAACGGACTCCTAGTGAGGTAACATGTTAGTGGTTAGGGAGTCACCTGTTCTGGGATCCCCTTGACGCTATTGGGAGGTGAGCTTAATACAATCTTTGATCAAAAACTGTAAACTAAGAGTCCCAGGTTTTTCATATTTTCCTTAGCAGTAATGCATTTCCAATATTCCTATATACCTTGATGTTTCACTTAGTTTTTAGTGTGCCACTGATTTTTGTATTAGATGCTTGCATTTCAACAGTTGTAACTTTTTTATTTTTTCAGTGACGCAGTTGGATGAGGCCTCGTTTTATTCAAGACAAGTTGTACTTTATGGGGGAATAGTTTAAGTTCACTTATAAATAATTGCAGTATTTTGTTTTGTTTTGTTTTTTAAATTTTTTTTACACCATTCACATTTCCCACTTAATAACTTGTTAGATTAATTCTACAGGTAATTACAGTCGTCCGGATACCTAATATGTGTAGTTTTTTTTGTGTGTGTAATTTATGCACAATTATTTTTTACTTAATTTTTTTTTAATTTTATTATTTTTTTTTTATTATTTTTTCTTACACTTTTTCTGTTTTTTTTTTTTTACTTTTTTTTTACTCCCATGAAGGGAGAACTGTTTTTTACATTTTTTTTTTTTTTTTTTTACTCTTAGTAATGTATTAGCATATTTATATATGCTAATACATTACAATCTGTGTCAGTCTGACACAGGCAGTGATCAGGACAGCACACAGTGTGTCTGGCTCACTGGCTTCATACACAGACAGCCCTGGGACTACTCTAGGTCCCCAGGGCTGGCTGTGCAGCTGTTCCCCGGGCTCTGTTGGGTCACTGGGTGTTCCGATCACCTGACAGAGCAGGGGAACCCTTTGATTGCGCTGCAGTAACGCACCGCGCCAATCAAAGGGTTAAAGCACCAGGGTTGCGGAGGTTTCCTCTGCACTCGGTGCTTGCAGGAGATGCTCTGGGATCAGGGCTGTGTAGTACAGCCCTGAACCAAGTGCAGCTGCGGCGCCGGGCGCCGCAAACTCCGATGTCTGCAGCGACGCCATAAGACGTTGCTGCAGATGAACGACCCGCATCGGCCGCCATCAAAAGACAAGGGGTGGTCGTTAAGGGGTTAATGAGCATCGGTCTGCTATTCAATTGTATAAAAAATAATGTCTTACTAAAACAGATCAGAACTTAGGGGCTACCACAGAGGAAAATAGAAAGACTTTTGGCAAAACATCTGTGGCTAGACACTTTGCTGTCGCTCGTCACGATGTGTGCGAGCTCCGATGGTGAATTTTAGAAAAAAGTGTTGGGAATGACAACATTCAGGTAATTAAAAGATTACTTAAACGTGAGGCTTTTTGGATCACTACCTTGGAGTCGCTTGCTCCAAAGCATCTAAACGAAAGTTTTAATTTGAAAATGTTTTTATAATTTTTATAGTATGTCTTGTAGAATATAGGGTTAATATGTTGGAACTTACCTATTTAATGAAACTGCGGTCTTTGATGTATGTGCTTGAGGAAGGGGAGGAGCTATCCCCAAAACGTCGCACGCTGTGTGTCTCATCTTGCTCAGATGTCGGCGTCTCCAGCTTACCTATTTTGAAGCGCCACTACGGAACATTTGTGGAACGGCATGGACATCCGCTATTAAAACCCTGAGTATATGTTTACTAATTTGCTGTAAAACTGTAATAGGATGTAAATTATACAATGTGTCTTATAAGATGTGATATAGAAATATATATTGGCTCACTGTAATTAATTTCTTGATCGCCAATCAATCAACCGCTTACAATTGGTGTCAGAAGTGGGATTGGCGCTACAAGAATTATTAAAATTTGTTTTATTGGGGAATAGCAATGGATAGGTTAGCTGGGATGTTTAGTTTTCGGGTAGATGACAAAATTCGAGTCCAGTCCCATGGTGAGTGCACTAAAGCGCAACATAGTGCACTCAAAACTCGATTGGTTGCGTCACCATTGCGACGGACAGACCCCAGTCAGTCGGTGGTGAATCTTGTACTGTATCTTTAACGGCTGAAGATCACAGCAGACATGGGACTGATCTGACTGGAGGCGCGAGTTAGAGACACAGACAAGTACTGAAGTAAAGAGCAGGTGGTGTTTTAAAGAGACAGGAGAAAGCTAAAAGCCACATTGTAACACTGAACTAGCAGAGTGTCAATGTAGAAACATTATCTGGAATTGTTAGATTGTCAGTGATTGTGAATGAAATGAGGAAACTATTTAAGAATTTACACTGACTTGTTTTGTGCTTCCTTCCAGGTGTATACTGTATTCCTGATAAAGTTATGAACAATTAAGAGCACAGAGTTTTATAACATTTGGTTCATTATGGTATAAGTTATTTAGTACGGTAATGGATATCCTTTTAAATTGGGTTACAGCAAAATTAGCTCATTGTGACATCAGCATGCATATCTTAATGTCAGTGTGTTTTTTCCCTTTAATTCTCTTTTGATCCTGCAGCTGTCTGATAGCGGAGAATGGATGCTGTCACTAACTTGTCTTTTTCCCAAGTGATTACCTGGGTGAGGAATTCTTGTGCAAAATGTTTATGATATCATTTGTTAGCGCTAAAATCTGGTGCAAATGAAAATAATGCAGAAGTTATGTGGCAGGAATGTTTAATTTGTTTTAGTCAAATGTAGTCACTGGTGGATAATGGTTGTGGTGGTTTCTGAAGAACTTGTACATTCCGGGGGTCAGTTGTTTTTTTCTGTTTCCTGACCCTTTAAGGTGGAGTTCCCTGATGAATGGTTTTGTATTTCATGCTTGTTGTAATGGCTATTGTTCCTTATCACCTAGGGGTGGCCCATGTTGTTTTGTGGGGGCCTGTGAAGTTCAATTACCCCCCTGATTGTGGTATTGGTTTAATCTTTCCCCAGACTGACTATTAAATGTATGATGTCATCTGTGTTGAAGGTTCCAGTTTATAATAATGGAAAATATATGTTTTTTGTGAGTGTGTTGTAAGGGCCCGTGTCTAAAAATGTCCTCATGGAGAGATATCTCCCCCTTCTAAAAATGTCCCTGTGAGGAATGATGTACATCACTAAAAACACATCACAGACCTGTGTACCTTGTAAAATCTCACAAGAATACTATAAAGTCTGGTGATATCAAATGCATGGAATGTACACTGATAATCTTGCATGTGTAACTAACCAACAGCAATGGGGACGGCCGCAAAACAGGACAAATACCGGCCGGCAAACCGGCTGCCGTGGAAATGCGCCTTAAGGGTTTTATTAAAGAAAATCTGGGGAGGAAATGTTTCCATATCTTGTGGTTTAAAATAATTGACTTTTTTTGCTTTCTGCCTATGCAGAAAATAGGTAACATTATTGGGTTATTTTCTGAGAAAGGTTAATGCTGAAAAATTATAAATTATGTGAACACATGCATTACACAACAGGGAACAGGTGAGAACCTGATAAAAAATCTATGAGTATGGTATAAAAAGGTTATGAAATCTATATGTTATGCACTGATATGGTTATGACATTTATGATATGTACTGCTATTACATTTATGATGTTGTGCACTCTGAGCAGAAGAAGGTTTTGTTTATATTCCTAATGCCAATACAAGAGTGTTATAATGATCTTTTCTACACAATGATTAGATTATCTTGCTAGGTCAGAAAACCTCAAAGACCAATGTGGGTGGCGTTATTTAAATGGATTGACAGTGGATTGACAGAATCAAGTATGACATTTTTACCATGTGACATTCTTTATTAAAGGGGTGGTGAAGAACCAAACAGGATGTGACTGAGATCAAAACAAAGTGCCCACCCCCTCACTATATGTGACAACTACAGTGAATGGAAGTCACTGTGTGATTCAAGAGTCAAGTCTATTTTCGGAATTTCATTTTCAGTATTTGCAGATTGTAAATGAGCCTGAAGAACCGGATGGATAACCACAAAAGCCAAGCGACATCCCCCTGATGGAGGTCTGCAAAAACCAAGTGACGCCCCCCCCCCTGATTGACGTCTGCAAAAAGCCAAGCGACATCCCGCCCCCCCCTGATGTAATGTACTGTAAAAGCCAAGCGACGCCCCCTGATGGATGTCTGCAAAAGATGCCAAGACGCAAAGGGGTCTTGATGTCAGCACTGACCACCATCTATGCGCCAGCACTGCCACAGAAAGGGGGCTCTAATAATCTGCACTTATCCTCAAGTCTGCACCCCCTGTCCCATCACAGGAAAAGATAGAGACAGGCTTTGAAAGGGCGGGGACAGATACCTTCTTAGGGTCTGTTCTTTGGCCCACCAGGGAAATCTTGGGCACAATAAACCCCTTGTTTCCCTGCACCAGAGACCCATGCAATTTCTGGGTCTGAGAAGATTTTCAAGAGAGACTTTAAGTTTGCTGTAACTGTCAAATCCTACACAAGTGGTTACCTTTTTGTTCAGCCCAATCAAGGCCGAGGTGGTTTTTCTGTAATGACCAACTGAAGAATATAGCAAGTGATACATAATATTGGTAACAATGATAATCTACTGTCTAATAAAAATGGTATAATCTCCTAGATCACATCTATAAGACAAGGGGTGGAGTGTAATAGGATGTAAATTATACAATGTGTCTTATAAGATGTGATATAGAAATATATTTTGCCTCACTGTAATTAATTTCTTGATCGCCAATCAATCACCCGCTTCCAAAAACATGGTTTAATGTCTAGTTTTAAGACGTTTGGATAATTAAAGAAATTGCCTTTTAATGACATTGGTTTGCCTGTATATATGTGTACCTGAATGGTGGGAGTGGAGACCCCATATTTATGAACCTTGTCCTACATTACTCAGTGGTAAATAATTTCCTATTCTGGCCAATTGTATTTGTATGACAAAACTAAAATTGAACTGTTTGGCCATAATTACCAATGTTAATTTTGTAGGAAGAAGGGAGAAGCTTGGAAGCCTAAGAAAAAAATACCAACTGTGAAACACGAGGGGACTGGTGCACTTCACAATATAGATGCCATCATGAGGAAAGAAGATTATGTTGCAATACTGCAACAACATCTCAAGACATCAGCCAGGAAGTTAAATCTTGGGCGGAAATGGGTCTTTGAAATGGACAATGACCTGAAGCTACTGCCAAACTGGTTACAAAGTGGCTTAAGGAGAACATAGCCCTGATCTCAATCCTATTGGAAATTTTTGGGCAAAGTTGAAAAGGCCGGTGCGAGCGAGAGACCCCCAAACATGGCTCAGTTACACCAGTTCTGTCAGGAGGAAGGGGCCAAAATTCCTACCAACTATCGTGAGAAGCTTGTGGAAGATCCAAAACGTTTGACCCAAGTCCTACTGTTTAAGAGCAAAGCTACCTGTTGCAAGCGGCACTGTAGCCCAGGGTCCGGACTGCAGGCGCACTCGTCTCTGCCCCATCCCTGCTGCACTCGGGGAGCCTTGTGCTGCTGTCTGCGAGCGCACTCGCTCCCACGGGCGCACGGACTTACCTGACCACGCTCCTGCTACTTCTCTCCTGACTGCCAGCCAGTGCGCGCGTCTACACTCCCTAGGGCGCGCACGCACTGGCTCTATCGGATTTAAAGGGACAGCGCGCTGGTAATTGGGTTTGCCAGCCGCTGACTCTATATAAGGGCTCTTCCTGGACTCCGCCGAATTCGTAGTGCCCTTATCCTATGCGAGGAAGCCTGCTTTACATTCCGGTTGCCAGATCCGTGTACCAGTCCCTCCAGCTTACGTTTCTTGATCACAAACCTTTACTGCCTGCCCTGACCTCTTGGCCCGTCTCCGACTACGAGTTTGCCTGTTGTTTCGGTACTTCGTTGCACCTCGGCTGCCACCACAAGCAAGTTGCATCAGGGGTAGCGACCTGGTGGAATCCCACCGCAGCAAGTCCATCCCACTTAGACTCCGCTCCCTGGTGTGGCTTCTACCACCGCTTGCAGTGACCCAGCGGATCCACTACCTAGGTTCGTTACACTACTAAATACTAAGGATATGGATGGAAACTTCTGACTTCACAGAAAAATATTCTCTTTCTCATTATTCTGCATTCGGCAAATAGAAATAATTTTAATTCCTAATTGACCTGAAACGGGGAAAGTTTATTCTGATTTCATGTCAGAGAGTGAGAAAAACCTGCAGATGGGGCATTATATATAGGGGAGGGAGAAACCTGCAGATGGGGCTTTTTATACATTGTAGGGTTAAGCAGGCTTTAGAAGGTTGGGAAGTAGTAATGCTTCTCTGAAGACTCGGCTTTTATGTTCTGTATCTAAATGGAGAAGTAGGGAAAGAGTCCGACGGTCTGTAGTAGAAAATTGTATCAGGGTACAGTGGGCGAGGGAAATTGAGGGTGAGAACAGGAAAAGATAGGTGTCTAGGTTGACTCTGAAGATATGAAGGGTCGGGAAGGGAATGTTAGGGAGTAGGTAGGGTTCTTATTGACTTTGATACATACACAGTAGTGCTGCACTTAAGGTCTGGGTCAACGTTAAATTTGACACTAATCCGAGCTCTTGATTGTTCGGCCAATTTTCATTATCAAATAGACCCTAACTGTGAGCCTAATCTAAAGTTGGGGTTAGGGTTGTTTAAGGTTTCTTATGGCCCCCCATGGCTCTCTGTAACGGTGCGGCGCCGACAGACGTATGCCGAGGCGCCGACCGCCGACATCCGGGTGTGGATCCTCTGTGATCCACGCAAGCGAGTGGTACTGTAGGACCACGCCAGGGATGAGCTAAGGGGCCCCTGGTCTTCACAAGCCCGCCGCAAAGCAGAATGGAATTGGCTGCGGGACCCCAGGTCACTACCCCTGGCGTGGCACCTGCTTGACAGCCAGGTGCAGGACAGGAACACAGGAACGTAGGAGACATAAGCAGGGCGGGTAGAACGATTCAGGAACACTGCAGGATACAGGAGGGACAACGTTAAACACATTGACACGGACAGGAATACGGCGGGAACTGGACGGGAAAACAGGAGAACAGACCAGAACACGGCAGGTTTCCTCGGGAACAGGAAGCACATCCAGGACAGGAACACAGCAGAATACAGCAGAAAAACGGAGACAACAGACAGATGGCCAGGAGCTCAGATGGGAAGCAGCAACTGGACCAGCAATCAGTGGTTAAAGTCTCCAACGGCAGACCAGAGATGCTGGCAGGAGCTCAAGAGGAAGACAGCAAGAGACTGCAATAAAACTGACCCAAGTAGAGACAAGAACTTCCCTCTTAATAGCCAGAGGTCAGAGGTGAAGAGGAAGGTGCACAGAACAGGAAACTATAAATAGGCAGAAGCTGCCGCGAGCACGCCTTAGGGGCACAGTGCACAGACAGGACCCAGGAAGCAACAAGACTGGACAGGACAGGCAGTACATAGCAGAACACAGGCTGCTGGGACCCCTGCACAGGGAGCCCCAGCAGAGACATGGCAGGCACGGACAGGCCGACGGTCCAAGGCAGGGACCGCGGCATGAACCGTGACACTCTCATTTCAATGTCAAAAAGTGCCACAGGTCCAGAAGTCACATGGAGAGGTAAGTTTATCCTTACCAACCAGTAAAAAAAAAAAAAACCTAACCTTAACCAGAACATTGGGCTATGGTTAGGATTAGGGAAAGAATTAAAAAAAATAGGTCAGAATTGTCCCAAACTCAAATTTTTTGTCAAACCGAACATCATGACAGTATGAGGAAGGCAGGAAATAGGTACTAGAGGATGGAGTTTGGGTTGTTAGGTTGACCTTCAAGAAACAAAACTTTTATGGACTAAAGAGTTGATGGAAGATAGAAGTCTCCAGGGGGGGACAGCAGGTCTTGGTAGGGTCTTTAGTTGACTTTGAAAGCAAGAAGAGAATGGGAGTGTTCATTACTATGGAATGTGACAATAATACAAGCCAGAAGTCATGGAGGGGAATGTCTGATGAGGAGAGTATTAGCTTGACCTGCAGGGCATGAACAGTAAAGGAGTATTTGATGATGGACTATGGTAGAAATTCCACTGAGAGAGAGAGGCTGGGGAGCATGATGTAGTAGTAGTCCAATAGGGGAATATTGAGGATTGGTATTTCCCAACAAAATGTCAGTGGTCAGAAGCCCCCTATGCATTGGACCTGTGGTTGACAGAGCATGCTGGGAGTTGCCACAGACTAAAGGTCACTGAACTTGACCCTTTAATGTCTTCAGTAGAAGTGGTAGAAATTCATATCTACCTCTGTCCATCCTGATCACACTTACCTTGCTGACGTCGGGCACATCAAGAAACGCGTTCGGTCCGTCACTATATGTCATCCCAACGTTATTGACTACAACAAAAGATCCAAAAGTTATTATCTGAGCCTCCAATGTTTGTCCTGATTAGGTATTTGCTTTCGTCTCCCGTCTATTTCCTAAACTCTTGGTGTCCAGAAATCTCCCCTTCACTATTAATAGTGGTGCACGAATACATCCTGGTTCAGTTCAATCACAGTTCAGATACAATTTTTGAAAACATTCAGGATATAAATTCTGCATGTGTTTCCTGGTCTCTGGAAAACACCTAAAGAAGCCAAGGGCCTGCAAATTGTTTAAGGACGCCACCAAATCTAGGAAATTCTAACCCTAAACAGTAAGGGGAAAAATATGTACAGTGGGATGGGAGTCACCTAAGGCTGTGTTCACATCTGCATTGGAGGCCTCTGTCGAAATAGATGGAAAAAATAGCACAGCATGTCACACACATCTAATCAAAAATGGTGCCTTAGTCCAGCCCAGCTTTGTGTGTATGTATTCAGCAGATTGCAAAAGTCTTCCTCCCTTTTGAATTGTTCCTCATTTTTAAATGTTACAATCACAAACTCTGTATGTAAGTTATTCTCAGTAGAACTACAGCTGTTTTGTGAAGGCCTCAGAGGTTTGTTAGAGAACATTAGTGAACAAAAAGCATCATGAAAACCATGGAACATGCCAGACAGCTCAGGGATAAAGTTGTGGCAAAGTGTATTGCAGGGTTAGGTTTTAAAAAACATAGACCAAGCTCTGAACATCTCGCGGATCAATGTTCAATTTGTTGTTAGGTGATGCAGGTTTCCAGAAGGATTCCTGCTCATATCAAAGATAAATAATACACTTACTGTTGCCCGTCCGACAGGCAGGCTGATCATTGGTTGCCCAGGGCATTATGGGTATGTTGCAATTTTTTCAGCAAATTCTATAAAAAAAAGTTGTTCTGGCTGACCCAAATCAAACCATCTATATTCAAGTCGAATTTAACCGTGACCCAAATCCAAAGTGCAGTGCTAATTATTGCAATATACATCCTCTGGAGAAAAGTCCTACAGAAGGTCTACCTCTTTGTACCAAGGGGAGTTGAACAAACGAGGGTTGGACCGCCTAGCTCCAAAGGTCCCATAACAGCCATATGGTCTGCCTGTATATACTCTTGCCTCTTCTGCTATCTCAGGACAAGGAGACCTCGGACACATGATCCTCAGGCCAGTCTTTTATGGATCAAGAGAAAGGACTGAATCCAGGTATAGGTGGGCCCTCGGGAGATTAAGTCATATTGGGCCCTCTATCTACTGCACCCTTGACTTAATAAGCTTAAAGGGGTTGTCTCACTACGAAGATTATAGTTGAAAATGTGGGGACCAAAAATCTAAGGATGTACGTCCTTGGTTACTATTGGCAAAGTGCTATGGTTTTAGAGAACGGGCTGGTTTACATGTGCTTAGCAACAGTGTTTGTTTACTGGTCAGGAAGCATTCTGTCCTGCCCAGGTCGTGCACATGCTAAGGAAAGGCAGTTTAGAGGAGGGGCAGGGAGGAGAAGCAGTGAAGAGGATACAATACACACCACCCCCCTGCATGTCCTCTCACTGCTTCTCCTCCTTGCCTGCCAATACACACATCCCTGCCCCTCCTCTTAACTGCCTTTCCTTTGCATGTGCACGACCTGGGCAGGACAGAATGCTTCCCTGACCAGTAAACACATAGTTACCTTCCTGATAGAGATATTTGACTCAGATTGTCTTGAGCCGTCCAAGCCCAATGGGCCCTGGAGATGACATATCTCGACGGAAGGACTTCATCAAAACCATGATTCATGAGATTGACTTAGGACTTCCCTGTATTTACCTGCGAACAGTTTGAATTTCTGGCCACAGCCCTGAATAGAAAGTTTTGGGGACCCAAGTCAAGATCCCAACACTAAAAAGTAATACTACCAAGGATCCCAATGTCCAGATCTTTCAACTCCTTCTCAACCGCGGGGTAAATTTCCGGTCCTCCTGTGTAATCCACCTGGATTACTTTGGTTTTCCGTCTGGTCTTTTGTTCTGTGGAAGGTACAAACTTTTATAAGTGTCAAGGTTTAATGAAGATCTAAAAAGAAAACATCTTCTCCCTACCAACAAGAAATTTGGTAACGCTCCAGTATCTGAAGACTTCATGGACCCTATCCTTGTCCACAAACCCCGTCTCAGCCTGAATGTAGATTTATGCATCTAGAAACTTCATTAATCGTACTAGTAATAAGTTTCATTAGTCAGAGAGTTAAAGGGGGCTTCTATCCAAAACGTAGGGAAAGGTAAATGAAGACTATTACCAAGTACATTGCTGTTCTGATTTTGCTCTGGTCAGCAGATAAAGAAGATTTTAACCCCTGTTAGAGCACAACAGTTTCTCTGGTTACTGACCATCTCTCCTCTATCTCTCATCTGATTGATCCAAGCTGCTGTCAGTCAGTTCAACCATGGTGAGTCACTCCCTGCAGAAGTCCAATGCTAATAAAAAAATAAAAAATTCACGGCACTCTATTTTAGGATATATACAAATTTCAGTGGAACAAGTAATGGTGTTTAAGTCTCCACACACCTACAAGGTGTTTGTCTTTAATGAGGAGCATTACTCCTTTTAAATAATGTTAAGAAGAGAATCAACATCTGTATTGGCGTGTTGGCTCATTTGTGCTGAAGCTGTCCAAAGACCTTGTTCCATTTGTCTAAGACTAAGACATGTCATGTGACAAAGACACAGGAGAGCAGCCACGGGAGAGCAGCAACATGGATCAACTGTTGTAGGAACGGCTTGGGCTCTATTCCTCGTGTGGCATGTCGGCGTCTGCATCAGTTATGGATGGACTTGCTAGTATCAGCTAAGTGTCTCGTGTTTACATTGTTTCTATGCATGTTACGGTTTTTGAAGACTAAGCTATAAAATTGCTGCTTCAAGTTTATAATAAATAAGAAGAAAAAGAAACTTCTATGTTTGCCTTTTTGCACAGCATTTAATTGCTACGTGAGACCTTGAAGGAAGGGTGTCTGTCTCTAATGAGGAGCGTTACTCCTTTTTTTTTAAACATAATTTTTATTAAATTTTACAATAACAAAAACATATAATAACTGTCCATTAGATGAGATACTACTCGACACACAAATAAATAATATAAGGCATCATTACTACAGATAAGAAAAGTACTAAGCAATGAAAGTACAAAATAGCACTAATGACATACTTTGGTATCATAATAATAAGAATGAAGCAAAAGAAGTCTCCATCTTCACTAAAGAAAGAAAACAAAAAATAATAAAAAAGTAACCCCCCCCCCAAAAAAAAAACAAAAAAACCCCCCAAAACAACACAGAACAGTGGTCCCCATACGCAGTTATGTATAAGAGACATAATTACATTCACCTATGTAATCAAGTAAGGTCTGGGATAAAAAGTGAAAACAAATCCTGTGCTGCTACAATGCTGCGAGATTGTCACACGGCCCTCGTCCCCTAAAGCCCGAGGGAGAGAAATAGATAGAGGATAAATTCACCCCCAACTCTGACGCACAGTCACCAAGGGAGTATCCAGGGCATGGTGTCAGGATATGGCTGAGGTAAGCTCCCATGTTATGGGGTACAGACATCCAAAGCCCACAGAGTGCCCGCAAGGTGAGAGGAGAGATACCAGGAGGTGTAGACAAAAGGCTGCATGATCTCCTTGATCTCCTGGGGGGTGTAAAAGTTACCTATGAACTCCTGCCATTTCTTGAAAAATTTAGAGCATTGGGTTTCCTTAGTCCTGATAATGTCGATTCTGTCCATTTCGAGATGATGTTTTACCACCTGGATCACTTCCTGCAATGTAGGGACAGTTGGTTCCAACCATTTGGCCAGGAGGCTTCTTTTAGCCGCTAATAAAAATATATGCAGAACTGAGTGGTTCCTAAAATGTTGTGGTAAATTATGGAACAGGAGCTGTGTTGGCTCTAAAGTTAAATGACACCGAAACTTAAGATTCAGAGTTTGTATGACTGTCTCCCAGAACTTCATGGTTTCCACACAGGTCCATATACTATGGACAAAATCTGTGCGGGGGGTGCCACACTTAGGACAGGACGTCAAACGGTCTGGACAAGCTGGATGGGGGGGAATATTAAAGCCATAAATTGCAGAATGGGCAATTCTAAAGAATGTGTCTCTCTACTTCTCATTAACTATATAGTTATGGATCTTCAGCCATCCCTGGAGAATTGTAGAAGAGATATCCTGGTTAGGGTAGACCTTCTCCCACTTAGCAAAGATCCTGCAAGGCCTCTCATCTTCTGAACCCCTACGAAGACCAGCATATAGCGCTGATAGAGAGTGGTCTGTTGAAGAAGTAGGGCCAATGACATTATCAAAAGTATTCAACTTAAAATGAGACGGCCTCATGTCCTTACGTCTATAAAAACTCACTATTTGGGAGTAAGCCAAAAAAGGCAATGGTGGCAAGTTATATTTTTGAGATAATTCTGAGAGAGAGTAAATCCGTTGGTGGAAAGGGTGAATAAGCTGGGAAATAGTTAAGATCCCTTTACTCCTCCAGACTTTAAATTGGGGGTTATCAAGGCTAGGCTTGAATTCTGGGTGCCCATAGATAGGAAGGTATCTACTGGTCTGGTAGGGCAGAGAGAACAGGGTTCTACAGGCCTTCCAGGCTCCGATCGTGTCCCTCACAATGAGGCTATGTTTCGCCACCTTAGGAAGAGCAGAATATTTGGTATGAAGAAGGCCTGGAAGTGTCCATGGTTGAACCAGTGCCGCCTCAGTAGAGAGATTGGAATATCTGGAAGACTGTTTAACCCAATCCGATCCGTGACGCAGGAGGCTGGCTAGATTATACAACCTCAGATCCGGCAAATTCAGCCCCCCTATCCCTTGGGAGGATCAGTTCTGCTAGGGCTATCCGGGGGCGTTTTTTATTCCATAGGAAAGAAGTGAAAGCGGTATAAAGTTGGCGGACATCTTTATGTCTAAGCAATAAGGGAATTGTTTGTAACAAATATAGTATTTTTGGGAACGTCATCATCTTGAGAAGATGAGCCTTAGCAAGTAAGGGGAGCGGAAGATGGATCCATTGTTCTAGTTCCTTACCAATTTGAGGAACAGAGGGGGGTAATTGAGGTGATAAATGGACTCAGGGGACTTACGATATTTATTCCCAGATACTTGAAGGAGGCACCCACCAGGTGATATAGGTAATTGCAAAGCAAAGTGAGGAGGGTGAATGAGCAGGGGAGAGATCCAACAATTCTGACTTAGAAACATTGACCTTGAAGCCCGAGAAAAGGCCAAACTCATGTAACAGATCTAGAGCTATCGGAACCTGCACCAGTGGGTCAGATAGATAAATCAGAAGATCATCAGCAAATAAGGAGACCTTAATATTGGATGAACCGATATTAATGCCCAGGAGATCTGGATTAGCGGCCAGGGCTCTGGAGAGCGGCTTTATGGCCAAATTAAACAGTAGGGGGATAATGGGCATCCCTGGCGAGTGCCTGTCCGCAAATGAATGGCCCTAGAAAGAATACCCGGGGTATAGATCTGAGCGCGGGGATTGGTATATAGTGAAGAGATATAAGAACGGAAGGCTCCCTGGAATCCGAATCCGTCCATCACTGCCCCCAGCCATCTCCAGCTGACCCTGTCGAACGCTTTTTCTGCATAAATGGACAGGACAGCGGGAGATGGATGAAGCCCCGGATTACATTTGATCTCATCCAGGACAGTAATGATTTTACGAATATTAGAGACGGCCACTCTGCCCTTAACGAATCCCGTCTGGGGAGGGCTAATGAGACAGGGAAGAAGAGTGGCCAGCCTGTCCGCCAACACCTTAGAAATAATTTTTAAGTCAACACTTATTAATGAAATTGGGCGGTACGAGGAGGGGAGAGACACGTCCTTTCCTGGCTTCGGTAAAACTTTTGTAAACGCTGTGTTCATATGTTGCGGGATGGGAGTGTTAGTCAGAAATAGATTAGAGACGGTGGTTAGAAGGGGAGTGACTTCAGGATTAAGAATCTTGTAGAATTCTCCTGAGAAGCCATCAGGGCCGGGGGCTTTATTATTACCCAAGTTCTTAATAACCCTAGAGATTTCTTCATTTTGGACGGGTTGGTTAAGGTAGTCCCTATCTGCCTCAGAAAGGGAGGGGAGAGACAGACGGCCAAGCCAGTCTGAGGGGTCCCTGTCATTGGAGGTTTCTGGTGAATATAAATGGTCATAGAACTCGCGTAGGACATTATTAATAGCAGTAGCAGAATATTGCATATTCCCGCATGAGTCCTTCAATGCATAGATATTGGAACTAGAGTTAATCCCCTTAGCAAAATTGGCTAAAAGCCGCCCCGCTTTGTTCCCAAACCTGAATAATTTAGCTGACATCCGGGATCGCCGGGACACCTCTCTATACTCCAGCCAGCGCTCATACTCTTTTTTAATGGTAGACCATTGGAGTTTGGCTGCAGGAGTTGGGTTGGAGAGAAAATCTGTGTAAGATTGCCTAAGCTTCTCACTCAACAATCTAATTTGATCCGCAACCACCTTCCGACGGGTGTTAGTGTAGGCAATCAAGTGGCCTCTAATGACCGCTTTAGCTGTCTCCCAAAGTAAGACTGGCTCCGTCCTATCCTCCGGGTTGTCTTGTAAAAATTGCAGCCACACCCTCGGAGGATATTAGCAAAGTCCTCGTCCCCAAATAGGTAAGACAGGAATCTCCAGAGGTAATCTGTGGGAGCAGCGTCTGACAGTTTGAGGACAAGAGGGGCATGATCTGAAATAACTAAATCCTTAATATCACAGAGATCCACCCTTTGCATGGCTTTGGGAGAGAGTAGAATATAATCAATACGGGACCATGAATTGTGAGGATGGGAAAAAAAGGAATAGTCCCTTCCATCAGGATGAAGAGACCTCCACGTATCAACCAAATGAGAGTCTGAAATAAAATTAGCCAAATGTGGGGGGTCATGGGATAGCGGAATACGGGGAGAGCTATCATGGACCGATTTTCTATCTTCCTGGGAATTAACCACCAGGTTAAAATCCCCTCCCACAATTTTAAGAGGTTCAGGGTCAATAGATAACTGGTCTGTCAGGGTTTTATAGAAATACGAGCGTTACTCCTTTTAGATAATGTTAAGAAGAGAATCAACATCTGTATTGGCGTGTTGGCTCATTTGTGCTGAAGCTGTCCAAGAACCTTGTTCCATTTGTCTAAGAATAAGACATGTCATGTAACAAAGAGAAACGGGGGAGCAGCCATCTTAGAGAGAAGGAGTGAAGGACAGAGAGATTAGGCAGAGGACAGATGGTGGGCGTGGATCGGCTCAGCTCTCCCGACTCTGTGAGTCGATGAACTGTGATCAGCTCCTGAGAGAGAGCAGAGTTCAGTTGGCTGCATTGATGCTGTTGGCAAGAAAAGCACCTTGAAGGAAGGGTGTCTGTCTCTAATGAGGAGCGTTACTCCTTTTAGATAATGTTAAGAAGAGAATCAACATCTGTACTAGCGTGTTGGCTCGTTTGTGCTGTCGCTATCCAAAGACCTTGTTCCATTTGTCTGTATCTGGAGACCTCCATCATCCTCTGTAGATATCTCTAGCTCTAGGCAGGGTAAAGGAGAACTGTAGATATTGACAGCATGAATGAGGTCTCCAGAATAGTCATTATTATCTAAAAGGGGTAACTCTCCTCATTATGGGGAGGCACCATGTAGGTGTGTGGAGAGTTATACACTATTACCTGCTCCACTGAAATGTGTATATTTTCAAAAAGGCTCATGGGAATTTCCTAGCTCATTTCCCATGAGCCTTTTTGAATATATTAGGATCTAGACACAACCAAAGAGGTCTCCAGATACAGACAGGTCCACAGTCATGTTGCTTGTAGCTAGAGTCCCTCTGCAACCAAACTCTATGAGGAGACACTAATTTATACTGTCAGTACCAGTGGTCATAGATGAATGAATCCCTCAGATCAAGACCAGATAAATGTCTTGGTACCGATAGGTAAGAGTAAAAGGCTCCAGATAGGAGAGCGGCTGAAAAACAACTCGAGATACAATGATGTCCTTCTACTTGTTTAGCTCCTGGGATCTTGCTTATCTTATCAGAAGGGTTTAGATGCCTTTTGTGAAAAATATAATATCACAGGTGATGGGGACTGGACACTGGAGATCGGACGTTGATCCAGGGATTTATTCTGAATTGGGAAGGAATATTTCCTCTTGTACGGACAATTGGCCTCCACCTCATAGGGGTTTCTGCCTTCCTCTGGATCAACACTGTAAGGTTAGGCTAAGTCTACACAGCACTGGTTTCCAGTCAGATTTTTGGTGGATTTAGTATTTAGAATCTGATGTAAATCCAACTGTGCCCAGTGCCCCATAGAGAGCAATAAAAAATCCTTGCTGTAGTCTACACAGTAGGGACTTTTTCGGTTTTGAAATCCAATGGATTTTAAGCATCGGATTTTAAACCATGTTGTATCCCAAAAATTTTGGGGATTTTTACCATTATTTTCCATCGCCCGACCTTTTGTTTTGTTTTGGAGCTGGTGTTACCATTTCCTACATGCTGCTGATCCCTAGGGGTTTGGTCTACCTCTACCGCGCAGGGCCATCTCTTCCACTGTGCACGGTAGGTGGTTGCCCGGGGGCCCACAGGCTCAGGGGGCGCTCCCGGGCAGCCTCCTACCCTGCCCAGTGGGCAGCCAGGGACTGGGCCACAGCGGTATATGGGGCAGCTACAGGGGCCACAGCAGTCGCATACACGACTGGACCCTTGTGCCAGAGGGCCAACAGGCCCTCCTTGCCACACAGCTGCATGGCTGGGTCATAATTACCGGCCCTACCTGGCTAATTACTGTCCCTGCCTGATAATTACGGGTTCTACCTGGCTAACTACCGGCCCTACCTGATAGGGATGAGTTGCAGCCGGGAGAAGTCATCGTGGTGGTCTGGATGGAAGGAGAAGAAGAGGAAGAATGATTCAGAGAACAACTGAACAGACAGGACGTAAGTCCCTGGTGTCAGGAGTTATTTTGTTTCTATATTGGAACAGTGCTGTAGTCTCTGTCATGTAATGGTGACCTGAGCTGGTATATGTTGTAGATCATACTTTTTTTTAGCAATAATGTATATATTTGTTTCTGTGAGTAGTTGTTTTTTCTTGGGGGGGTGGCGGTAGCAGTACAAAGCTCTGCCCAGGAGCCCATGGTGCTGTTAAGACGGCCCTGCCACCGCGTCTCCAGTGGAGGTTCCTTGCCAATGCTATGAAGTGGGTGAGCTGATATATAATTGATTTATGTATTCTGTATCTGTCACCGGACTCCCATCAGATTCCCATACAGTTATGGAACTGAGCCGATGAGGAATCCGAAAACTGACCACATTGCTATGTAGAACCGGCCTTGTAGGTTTCCAGTCCAAACAGGATAACAGATGTCTCCAGATACAGATAAGTTAAATGATGACTCTATAGAAGGGATCTTCTATCAACCTCTCTGTATCGGGACATCTTATTGGTACTTGGCGCCATCTTTGATCCCTTCTAGAGAAGAGCAAGATAAATAAGATCTCCAGATCGAGACAGGAGGAAGAAGGACTCTAGTTATTGGCAAGACGAAGGACTCCTTAATGCCCTTGTTTCGGGTTTGAAGACTTCTTAGACCCTGTTGAGATACAAAGTAAACAAGATCTCCAGATCGAGATTGACGAAGAACTCTAGATACTGGCAACACGGAGTTCTGCCTCAATCTCTGTGTGTGAAGAGGACTCATTAAACCTCTATCTGGAGACCTCTGAACTCTGGTCTAAATAGATCTAAATACTATTAAGATAAATAAGACCTCCAGATAAAGACAAGACAAGGAAAAACTCTAGCTACTGGCAGGATGTAGGAGTCCACCCCCAACCTCTGTATCTAGAAAACTCTTTCAACCCGTCTATATTTGGAAACTTCATTGAACCAGTCTAGGTACATGTAGGATTGCTGATTCCTCCTCAGCCTCACTATATGTGGAAACCTGCTTCATCCTGTCTAGAGACAGACAAGATAAACATGATCTTCGGATGAGATGGTGAAGAACAACTCTAGATACCGGCAGGATGAGTGAAGGCTCCAGAACATCAACCCAGTCCATATCTCACATCTTCCTTCCTATCGGTATCGTGGCTCCTCTTGTGTATATCCAGAACTTCCCTGTCTAGAATAATGACTCACCTATCTCCTTTGCAACATTTTGTAGCTTTTCCAGAGTCCGACTGATGAGGACGACATCGAGACCCCTCTTGGCCAACTATGGAAAAAACACAGATATACATTCCAAGGCGAGGTAAACCAATGTATAAGTGATAGCTCTAAGACAGACTGACTGGAGTCCACTCACCTCCTCAGCGTAGCCTTTCCCAATTCCATCTGTTGCTCCAGTTACCACTGGAAAAATTAGAAAATATTATAGCAGTAAAATATAAGGGAGGGAGATCAGGGGCGGGATGATGGGTAAGACGAAGGTAGACAACCGTTTAAGGTGCTACTTCATCCCAGGTGGAAAAGGAATCGCAAGGAGGTATGGAGCGAGCTGAATTTACCATGGGGGGCCTGTAGAATTCATCTAACAGGTTATTACGGTCGTGTGGAGACCTAGTATGTGTAGGGGTTTTTTTGTGTAATGTATTCACAATAATTTTTTTTATTAAAGCTTTATTTGTATTTTATTATTTATCATATTTTTTTTTTTACTTTCTTAAAATCCTATTAAGGGGTAACTATTGCCAACTTTTCGTTTTTTCATACTTAGTAATGTAATACTTAGTAACTATTGTATACTCCTACATGTATGAATGTTGGTGCTGACAGGTCAATTCTAAAAAGCTTTACAGCAGTGTAGAATGTGCCAGTACCTGTCCTACTGCAGTTCATACATTTGGTGCATTGCAAGTGTAATTATGGCGCTAAGTCTAACTGTGCCGCATAGTAAGCGCAATGGTTGGTGCGCACGACAAGACTCCACAGCATTCCTGACAGCTCGGGCCAAGCTTGCTGATGTTGATTATTAAACTATATTAAATAAAATATTTTCCAGTAATATAAAATTAATATAAAATTATATAATATAAAATTAATTTACAATGAAATAATCTAAAAATAATATTAAATTAGAAAACCAATACCATAAATCCCATTAATATAGTATTAATAGTGATTACAAACAAAGGGCGATCAAAGGCTTAAATGCTGGGGATCGGAGGCTTCCTCCACTCCCTGCCATTCAGGGACTGCTCTAGGAATGGAGCCGTTATCTACAGCGCTGGGAGCCGCAAACCCCCCTCTGTCTTCAGAGACGTCTTTTGGCGTTGGTCCAGACAGAAGATCTGTGCCGGTCACTGTCAAAAGTTGTTGGGTAATCATAGAGGGGTTAAAGGAAAAAATAAAAAGTCCAGCTACAATATCAATAATGAAGCTAGAAGAGAAAATAGAAAAATGTACAAAAAACTATAAATGTGTCAAAAATATCAATGTGGTAAAGAGAGAAGCAAAAGCAATAATGAAGGTAAAAATTATTTTCTTATGTGCAGTTCTTCTCTCTTTTCTTCATCTAGATCGAGATGGACACAGAGCTCCATGGCCATCTCCAATTGCTTTATCTGTCTTGGGGGTTTGTCCGGGATTGGATGTAATGTGGACAGCGGAATATGGCGGCTGCACCCTAACACCTCCGCTACTTCTTATGCATTTACCCCCGGCCTTAAGGGACTGTATCATCTTGACAGTGCAACATTTGAATGAATGGGCGAGTCAATGGATTTGGTTCTCATAGCAGTAAATGATTAACTTGACTCATGGACTTTAGCCATCGATTTGCTTTAGATGTATCAGTAGAGTAAGGTGGAGAAAGAAAGGATAAGTCCATCTAGGCCAGAGGTAACAAAAGAGAGTCACAAAGCGTCAGGTGGATTTACTCTGAGCTGAAAAAAAAACCTATTTATGCACAGTAACTGTTACACTTGACCTATAAAAGTATTCACACCCCTCGGATTGTTTTATGCAGGGCTGTGGAGTCGGAGTCTGAGTCGTGGAGTTGGAGTTGGTGCCTATTTTGCAGGAATCGTAATAAAAGGGAGCGACTCCGACTCCCAAATGATATAATAAGTTGGTCCAGTTAGTTCGATGCAGTGCAAAAAGCAAGAGGCATTGGGTCCAGCCAGTGCTACTGCTCCCATATCTTCAGCCTCATCACATGAGGAGTGTAATTGATGACATGGAGCAGGCAAAGCGCTGCCCCAGGGAGAAGATTCCGCTCCCAGGGCAACAGATTTTAGCAAAATGTTTCACCTGCTTTCAAAGAAGTAGAAGATCAACCAGTCATCAAAACTGACTGTGGCTGAGGCAATTCTTTTATACCCCGACATTGTTAGACATGTTGCCCCTGTGGTCACCGTTTTGCCACCAACCCCAGTTAGTGTAGAGAGGCCGTTCTCTAGCCTGGAAATAATGAGATCAGATGTGAGGTCATGTATGCAGGGTCTGATGGAGGCAATACTATTTCTCAGAACAAATTCAGAGACTCTACGAATGTTCCTGCAGTGTTTTGTATATTTACATTTTTTTTGTGTTCTAAAGTCGCATGCAATAAATATATTTTACACTGACAAGCAAAAGGGTAACAATGTTTAGAAATTGTGACTTTCAGGCTCCATATCTCACTGTCCACTACAGCTTTGCACATGAGGCTACTGTAATTTTATATACAGTCATCTTACCTATCTTACACATAAATTTAACTTGCAAGTTTTTAGCATCTGCTTAGTTCGCAGATTCTTTCCCGTAACTGCTTGTTATGTTTGTTCTTTTCTTATTTTGTTAGTATTTGGTAAAAACCTTTTTGGGTTTTAGTCTGCGAATCTTCGGCCTTTGATGTTCAAGCGGCTTGACCCCAAAAACGATCCCGGCTCTTTACACCCCAATGTTTGGGGCGAGGACTTGGATACAAATAAGCTTTTTTTCAACCTACCCACAAGGTTCAAAAAATCAAAACTTGTTACCCTTTGCTTGTCAGTGTTGTTCTACCTAAAAGCTTGATTATTGTATCATAAATGATAACGGGGGGGGGGTTTACCTTTTACTTTCAGTAAAATTTTTCACTTAAAAAAAGGCCCTGTATGAGGGAGTCAAGGGGGTCGGGGGGTTTGGGAAATTGGGAGTCGGAGTCGGGGGTTGGCTTCCCCCCACACCCTGATTTTTTGGGTTAAAAAAAAAAGAATCACAGTGGATCAATGGGTTATGTATGAAAAAAGTCTAGCATAAGGCGCCTTTTTTTGTCCTAAAAACGAATCAGAGCCCCTAGAGACGGGTAGAGTCAAGTAAACAATGAGAGTCCATAGCAAC
>JAODAL010022386.1:0-64849 GCA_025379985.1 Phyllomedusa bahiana | reverse complement strand
TTCATGGAAAAGATAGAAGTTTAAACTTTCTATTTTTTGACTACAACACGTATTTTCTAATGAGGTCAATGAGGATGAATTACGTTCAGTTGTAGATGAGTATTTCAAGTCGGAATCCGCACCAATTTCAACTTGAAATACTTTGTGAACAGAGCCGTAGGGAAATTTTACACATTGCAGTTTTGCAAAAAATAAAAAACTACGATAAGTGTGCGATTTTTTTTATTCTTTTCTTTAAAAATTCTTTACTGAGGATTTGGGCAGTTAACACGTATTGAACATGCAAGAACAGCATAAATAACATTGTGAAAAAGTTAAGAAAACTAAATGCAATCGACATGTATAGATAAAAATTGCAACCATATATAAAAGACAATATACATATTATAAAGAAGGCCAGATCTTAAGTGAAAGTCAATAGAAAAACATAAAATGCACCACAGACATTTCTTTCTTGGGGGGGTGGGGGTGACTGGGGGGGGTCAGTAGCAGTTTATTCAAAATGCAGCATGTTGTAGCTTTAGTTTTTATTATGTTTGTTTGGCACTTTGCAATGTTTTTCTCCCCACAGACCTTAACTATGTGTCATGGAGGTTGCATTTTTTAATGTGTTTTTTGTTGTAGTTTCCACATTGCATATTATGTGATTGATCACAGGATTTCTAATGGAGAATAACACACCAGAAAAACTGATGCACAATTTTTTGCAAAATATGCTGCAAAAACGGCATGAAAAAAATGTAGGAGGCCTAAAATAAAAACATTCATTATGTGAAGCTTTTTCTCTGGGGCAAAAAAACAAAAAAAAAACCAAATATGTGACTTTAGAAGGGAACCTATTCACTATTTAATCAGGTAATCCCGTTTTGAGAATCCTCTTCTCTGGATGTTCGTTGCTAGCTGCAATCCGCCCTGCCTCTGAATGTGGAGGGTGGCCCTAGCGCCGTTCTCAACATTCACTTCTATGGAAGCTCTGAGTACAGGCGAGCAAACACACACGGATATAAACAGAACTCAAAAAGAAGTGAAATATGAGGACCGCGCTAGGGCCACCCTCCTCATTCAGAGGCAGGGCCGGATTGTAGCTAGCAACGAGCGGCCCGAGAAGAGGATTTCTCGAAATGGGACTACCCCTTTAATTGCACTATAAACAACAAATTTATGCTGAAAGATTCTGTGGTTTATTTTAGAAAATGGGTGTGGTAGAAAAGAAAAAGGTTAATCCCACTCCAGGTCTTGAATTTGCATTTTTTTGGAAAAATACAGGATTTTTTTGGAACATGTTTTTTAGTGTTAACCTTGGGGGCGACAAAAAGCACCATTTGATGTCTCCAAGCCCCAGCGCAATAATGGAGAAGTGTCTCTCAGACATATCCATTACTAACACTGGGAAAAAATGGTAAAAGAAACACTGACACAACACAAGAAACACTTTATTTAAATTAGCGCTCCCCAGCACCAGCCCTCACTGACCATTTTATAAAGGAAATGGATCCAAGACTGGTTCAACGTAGTCCAAATGGGGAATCTGTGGAAAAATAAAGACACTATAAAAAACACGACTACTAATTTTTTTTCCCTGTACCCCTGAAGATGATGGCTGTGGCTAAACTTCATGGGGCGCCGGGAACAGAGATCAAGCCACTCGGGGTGGATCTGCTGCAGAAGTCAAAATCTGCAGACAAATGTTTCCTGTAGATTTTACTTTTTTTCTATTAGGGTAAGTTCACACGGCGTCTTTTTTTTCGTGTTACATACGCTTTTTAGCTGCATGTATGGATCCGTCTGTCAGTCCCCAAATGGACCCAAACACACAGCTAAAAAAAAAAACAATGTGCTTTTACATTGCTTTTAATATGAGACGCATCAGCGTTCACACGAGTGTCTCATTGCGTCTTTCGGATCCGTTCTAAGAATTGTTGTGTCAATTCTTGGTCCGAAAGAAGCAGCAGGAGCCCTATAATAAACTATAGGGAGCGATCCTGCTGCATCCAACACGCAGCCAAACATGCAGCTACGTGTTTGGGTACGTGTTGGATATGTTTCATATGCGATTGCTGCAGCATTTTTGGATCTGATTTTGGATCCAACACGGATCCAAAGTTGTATCCAAAAATGCCATGTGAACATACCCTTAAGATCAATGTAAATCTGCACTAAAAATCTGCAATAAATCCTTAACCTTTCCTATAATACTGCTGTTATGTAAAATAATATAAGGCTATGTCTCCACTGCACAGAAAAACGTCTGTTTTTTTAGTGTTTTTTGTTTTCTAATACTAATGCTGCCTTTTAGGATCTGTCTACACTGCAGTGGACAAAAAAAACAACCAAAAAAAACAAATTCTAAAAACGTTCATAAAACGTTTTTTGTCCACTGCCTGTCAAAAGCTGCTGAAAAAAAGTACCTCCTTACCTGTTTCCCACCTCTGTACAAACTACCCATGAGGAGATAGGAGGAGGTGAAAGGATTATGGGGTGACAGGTAGAGGTGCAGGGTTATAGGGTAAAAGGTGGGCTTTGTATTTGCACTTGCCACATAACACAATGGCAGTGGAGGAGGGTACAGGGCATAGGTTTACAGGCACAATCTCCTTGGGGGCAGGGAGAGGGGCGCAGAGAACCAACCCCCTGGTGGTACTGTTGTGGGTGTGGCCTGTACCCCTCAGGATCATATTATGTGAATTTACCTTTAGGCTTGGTTTACATGGCTTATTGTGGTGCTTATTCTTCAATGCTGACTAAACTTTTTATATGCTTTTTTTGTCTGTAGGTTTCATTCCTGGTTTTGGTTTACAATCAGCACTGAAATATAAGCGTCAAAATAAGCTGTGTGAACATGGCCTAAAGGTATGTTCCCACAGCGTATTTTGGAACATATTTCGCAATAAAATATGTAAAAAAAAATACACCTAAAACAATGTTTTAAACACTCCTCATAGACTGCAATGTAAAATACACAGGGTGATTTACACAACACATATTTTATTCTCGTAGTTTTCGGCGCATGTGAAGAGAATTCTTTCAGGCATATAAACGTTGCGAAATAAAAAATAAGAAGGCAAAAACCTCTCGGGCCTACGCATTTTGTGGCACCCAATTACGTGCCCAAATAGCTGTTGAACATGATGAAAGGTTGAATGCCATGGGATGGTTTATGGTGATTTTGCAGTGGTTTTGCATGGATAATCCGCGAAAATTACGTATTAGCCATGTGGGTGGGGAAATTTATATTCTTGCCCTTGTGGGGATTTTTAAATCCTCAGCATGTCAATTTTATTGCGAATTTTTTCCCCCAATGAAAAATTTTAAATAAAATCTGCAAAAAATCCCCTCGTCTGTTGCAGATTATCAGGTGGCTTTATGTGCGCAAAAACTGGCCATGTCCATTCACCCCCCTTAGGGGATGTTCCGCGGCTTTAAAAAGGGATGTACTCACCCCGTATTCCGGCCTACTGCGCGAAATACGGGGTGAGATGTCCCATCATTACAGTAAACCACATTTATAGGAATATGGATTACTTCCCCTCCCCCCCCCCGTTCACACGGCGAATTTTCGGGGGAAATATGTCCGCAATTATGCCCTGGAACATGCCCTTAGGGTATGTTTACTAGGTGTTTTTTCCGTGTTTCTTCGCTTTAGGCGGTGTTTGGATCCTTCTGTCGGACCCCCCAAAAGGGACCCAAACACCCTAACAAATGCAATGTATTTTTAAATTTCTTTTATTTGCACAGCATCGGGTTTTCACGAGTGTGTGTCTTTCGGGTCCGTTTTTCGGATCCCTTCCAAGAATGCCAAAATTTTTGGCCGAAAGACGCAGAGTGCCCCCATTTAAAATGTTTGGGTGCAGCAGGATCACACCCAAAAACCTCGTTTTCCACGGCTTTTTCTGGGGCGGATTTCAGCCAAAATTTCGTGCCATATTTTCGCTGCAATACGGCTGAAATCTGTCCCTCATTCTAATCACGTTTTTCTAGAGAACATGGATTGTCTACCCCCCTCGGGTTTCGTGACATTGCAATTATCCCGGCGGGGTACGCGCCTGGATTTTAAAGGGTGCCTATGGGGCCGGCGAGCAGCCGCCCCTACACACCCGTAATTGCGGGCAAAACCGTCCCGCAAATTTCGGGTGTATAAGCCGTGTGAACATCGCCTAACACGCAGCTGCATGTTTGGGTACGTGTTGAATCTGTTTTAGATCCGATTGCTGCAGCATTTTTGGATCTGATTTTCGGATCCAACACGGATCCACAAACGCCTTGTGAACACACCCTTAGGCTATGTTCACAAGGTGTAATTGCGGGGACGTATTTCGCCCGTAATTACACCGTGTGTAAAAGGGGGGGGGTGGGGGGGGGGGGTGGCAGCTCGTCGGCCCATAGCATTATTATTAGAGTGGGCGATTTCTCAAAAATTAAAAACGGTCCTTCGCCCAATTTTTTGACAAAAAAAAAATTCGGCCCAATTACTTCGGGGAGAATCGCTTAAAAGCAGCATTTCCCGCTGCCAACCCGCGGGTGCTGAGAAAAATTGTACCTGCTTAATATGCAGGGGGCTTGATTTGGTCTTCATACAATGTTGTGTTTTAGTATGAAACGCAATGACTGCCGCCGCTCTTAGAAAACGCTTAATAAAATTTTCCCCGGGGACTTACGGGGGCAAAACTGACCAAAAAATGAGCGGAAGTACCTGTAAAGTATGGGAGAGAAAACTGGAAAAAAAAAAGGAGAGTAGGGGGGAACTTTTGTGCAGAGGGGGAGGTGACGGCGGCAGCCCCCCAGCTAGGTCGGGAGTGGCACAATGCTTCTGGAGGCGGCAAAACAGGGGGAAAGCCACAGAAGGGCCCCAAGGATGAGAGGGGAAAGGTCACGGCGCTCCCGCAGCATGGGTAGACAGTGGAAACGATGACACAGTGTGGGGGAAACCGGGAAGCGGGCCACACCCACAGAAAGAGGTTAAGAGGGGGCAAAAATGCCCAAGTTTTTTGAGGTGGGGTGGCAATCCCCAGTCCCGGGGGTTAAAGATGGTGGAGGCAGTTTGGGAGAAACTGTCAGCAATTTTTGTGGCTTTCGGGGGGGTTTGGCGGCATCGGGAATTTGGGGCTGAGGCAGGTATTTTAAACCCCAGACAAACCCAAAGGCATTGGTGTGGGAAATCCGGGCCCCATCCACCCCTGTTTCATCTTGAAAAAGGTCAGTCTTTCCCTTTTCCCGAAAAACAAGGGGGTTTTCCCCTTTGGGGCTAACGATGGCCCCCGCCGCACTAAAACACCCCCTCAATTTGCCACACAAACGGGCCCCGGGCGGGCCCAGTTTCCCTCCACTGAAAATTTCGGCATTTGCGGCCCATAAAAACCCCCAGTTTGGCTGCCCGTAGCCCAAAGAGGTCTTCAAAACTGGGGGGGGCAGAGCGCTGCCCCAAGTGGGCCCCCACCTTTTGGGTTTCCCAGGGAACGCTCCGGTCCTGCTGGGCTGGGAGGGCCCCCTCACAGGCGGGGGGAAGGGAAGCTGCTATCGTGACCCCAGATTTTGGGTTTTACAAATGATGGAGTGGTACTGCTCCTACCCCCCCCCCTTCCCCCCGCGGGCCCGGGGCCCAGGGGTACGTGAGCGCTGGGGAAAACCCCCCGGAAGACCTGTCAAGGGGGGACGATGCCGCCCCATAGGAAAGGGGCCAACTGATTACGGAGGATTTCCCTTTTGTATTTGATTTGTCTTCCCTTCAAAAAGGGGGAAAAAAGGGCCCCCATTTTGGCCCCGGTGGGCGGGGTTCCAATGGGGTGGAGAGCCAGAAGTCACCCTTTTTGGCCGGATGCTGATTTTCGGCGTCACTAGGGGCCAAATAAGCTTTTGCTGCGGGCCATTGAAAAAGTTACTCTTGGGGGCCCCCTGCCCCCATCTCCATGTAAAACGGGCCCGGGTTTGGCTTGTGGGTACGCCTCTTTTTCCTCATTCCACTACCTCCTCCGCTGCTCCTGCTCCTCCTCTTTTGTAAACCGGGGTAGAAAATCCACTCATTTCACCAGACAATGCTTCGCCCCAAGGGCCCCCCTCCTCCCCTCCTTTTCCCAGTCCCCACCGACTCATGTGGCCACGAGATGTAGTGCCAGGGCTCCAGCCCCCTGCCCAGACGTTTTTCAGCTCTTTTCCCGGGGACATGAAGAGGGGAAATTGAGTTTTTTCATCCCGAAAGTCCGGGTGATTTGACAAAAACGTCCCCCCCTTCGAATGGCCTCAACAAACGGCAGGTCTCATGAAATGGCTGCCATGGCAAATTTTTCAAATTTACACGGGGGAGTACTTCTGTCTGCCTGGATAAACAAAAAATCTTTTCCTTTCTCTGTTCATACAGTCGGCCCCCAACATTGCGGGCCCGGGAAATTCCAGGGGGTTGGAAAAACCCGATTTAGAGTGGGGGGGGGGGAGGCCGTTTGCCGCTGAAATCGAGGGGGGGGTTCCCTGGTTTTTTGTAGTGGTTAAAGTGCATCCCACGTTTCCTGGCCATTTTCAGAAATGTTCTGAAGAATGGGGGAAGACTTAAACCTTTTAAAAAAACCCAAATTAAAACCCCCATGTGCCATGCAGGGCCAGGGAACCACCCCTCCTGGGTTGCGGGCGGACCCCATTTTCCCCCCATTGTCCGCCCACCAGGGTTTCCCCGGTTTGAAAGTTGGCGGGAAAAACCCAAACATCGATTTCTTGCTGCTTGACTTTGGAGCATTTCCCCTCCCCGTGTAAAATTTTCGTTCGCCGGGGCCAGCCAGGTGTAGAACTGCGTGACCCCGGGCCTGTGCGCTACACGGGGAAATTATGGGCGAAATTGTTGGAAGGGGGAGTTGGTGGGGGGTTGGTGGTGGAGGAGGAGGGGACTTTGGGCCACGGACCCGAAATTTTTTGAAAGTGGAAGAAAAGCGGGCGTCCCCGTCCAAGTTGGGGGGTGTGCCTGGGCAGGAAGCAAAATTCACCCGGGGGGGCCCTTTTAAAGGAATTTTACTGGCCCTGACCGTATTTACAGCCCCAGACGGTCCGCTCTGCCGTGCACCTTGGAAAAAACCCGATAACCCAAAGGACGGGCCACCTTCTGTTCTACATATTTATGAAGTGCGGTCCCTTTTTGGAAAAAAATTTAGGGTTGGAACTCTCCCTTTGGGTTTGGCACAAGCATTAGTTCTCTAAAGGTGCAGAGTCCACCTTTTGGAAAAGGGGGGCTGCATACCAACAACTTGGACAGGACAGGGTCAGCTGCGCACCTTGGGATGGTTGGAAAGCTACTTTTTGTCTTTTGCAATCGCCTCGCTGAACGACTGCTGCGCCATGAGAGCGAGGAGGGGCATTTTTCCCGGGAGATGAGTCAAGAAAAACAGCTCCCTTCTGCAGGGGTGGGGGGCCCTTGATGATGAAAGGGCATGCTGCCACTGGGCGCTGCTGCTGCTGCTTTGTGGGGCGGCAGATGGCCACCCCATTTGAGCCAGTTTCCCCCGGGCCCCGGATGGTGAAGCTGCTGTGTTGACGCGGGGCCTGGTGAAAACGTAGCCCCCCTGGCCACGTTTCATTTTCTGCCCACAATTCTACATATACCCTATTCGGCTCCTCCGGTGCTTAGAAAAGAACGCCACCCCGCCGAGTATCGGATTTTACCGAAACGCCCCGCACTGAGTGCCTTTTGCCCCCGCTGCCCCCGGGGCCCCCTGTCCCGCTACTTTCTTGGACCTGCAAAAAAAAGCGGGTTTTTTTACCCCTGGCCGTTGGCTCCCGCCCCACATTGCTCAACCCTGCTGACTGGGCCCACACGCCCCCTTGTGGCGCGGCTGCCTGACGCGCAAGCTGACGCCCCTTCCCCTGGGATGATGAACCCCTTTGCCTCACCCGGCCCCCAAAGTGCGGTGGGCTACATCACATTATTTTGTGTTTCATCCACTGCTGTCCCTCTCACCGTCTTGGTATGAAGGGGCTGACCTCTCGCAACATGACCCCCCATCCCACTTCAACACTATACTTTGCCCCTACTGCAAAAGCACAAGTAGATCTCTGCTGAGGAAGGGATGGACGAGGCGGGTGGGGACAGGGGGGGCCGGCCCGCCCCCGGCCATGCCAACTAATGGTTTTGTCTGAGGTCCCACCGACCTTGGCTGGGGGGTTTTAGATGTCTCTGGGAGGAAAAAAGGGGAACCCAGTCAACCAATCAAGAACCCTTGGGTTGGAACAACAAAATGGTGCAGTGAAGCGGCATTTTTGGGTCACCGAGTGACCCCTGCGCGACGCCCCTTGCTGTCTGCGACCTGGGCCTGTTCCCGGAATGTTTTTTGCCCCTGCCACTCGCAGGTGCGAGCTGCCCTCTCTGTCTGAATACGTTTGTTCTAAAAAGTACAGACATGTTTTTAAAGATATCTGTATAGATAAATATACACCCGTTTTTGACTCCAAATGAAACCCTTTAACAAGCTTTGGGTAAACCTTGGGGTATAAATTGCGCTCCACAAATGGCCCCGGAAAAATTACTTGTATGGTCTTTAAAAACACGTGTGTTTTTTCTAAATTAAAAAGCCAAACAGGGTTTTAAATTTAAACCTCCGGAAAAAATTAGGTACAGGGAAAAAAGTATTATTTTTTGGGGTTGAAAAAGACGGTTTATTTTTTTTCAGCACACCAGCAAAAAAAAAGCTTAATTAACCCCTGGGGTGTAAATTTTCGCCAAAGAATTTACCGCACAAAATAGTACTTTGAGCGGTTACAATTGCTGTTTTCAAAGCCCCCACCACAAAGATCAGTGTAAAATTTAAACCCTTTTTCTTGTGAATAGGTACAGGAAAAATGATTATTTTGCCCCTTTTAAAAAACGTTTTTTTTTGTCACACACCCAAAACAACGCTTAATTAACCCCTGGGGTGTAAAATTTCCAATAGAATTTGGAGCCCAAAATGAAGGGTTTTTTTATTGAAAAAAACCCGTTTCTTTTAAAAATACAACAGGAAATGGGTTAGATCCCCCCCTTTGGGTATTCAATTTTTTGTAGCAGATAGCATTTAAAAAGTTATGCAGCGCATTGGGCGCACACTGGATTCAGATCCAAAAAAAAAAAAAAAATAGAAATAAACATTAGAGAACAGTTCTGAGACAACTAGACACCCCACAGAAATCGCTATATAAAAAATCAGTTTTTCTTTAACAATCAGCGTGGGAGCACCTTCCCTGTCAGACAGTGAGAGCGGTATGAGCTCCCGCGTCGCGCCCGGGCTTAATATGGGTGACTCACAGAAACCCCCCGGGCTCTATTGGCTTCACCCTGCCTGTCATGAGGCTATCCCCTTTTTCCTCCCCCAAATGCTTTGCCCCATTTGCGCCCTGTGCTCGCGCCATTTTATCAATCAAAGCACATTGTTCACCCAAAATACCCCCAAATTCGACTTCGTTCCCCCAACCGAGTTTTCCTGAAATTTCAAAAAAAATTCCCTTGTTGAATCGATTTTGCCCCTCTCAATTAATTATTATTTTTTTAGAGCGCCATTAATTCCAAGGCGCTGTACATTCAAGGGAATTACATACATAAGTGTTGAACAAATACAATGGTGATAGACATCCATTATTCTTGGCGCTTATACGCCGTGAATAATTGACAAGTCACTTCTCTCCCCGCTCAGCGTATGGTCCGAGCGGGGAGAGGAGACGTAATCCATAGTTCTCTATGAGAACTGTGGATTACCATACTTATTGGGACGTATCTCGCCCCGTATTTAGCGCAGTACAGCGTGAATTACGGGGCGAGATACCTCCCAATAATTGCCGTGTGAATATAGCCTAACTGTATCCACTTCTTGCAGATTTTATCAGGAAACCTTCAAATTTACAAACAAAGATGGATAGCTCGTCCTGATATCATTAGGCTTTGTTCACACATTGTACTGCGGCGCATACAGAATGTGCCGCAATATATCGTGTGTCTCGGGAGCTCGCGCGTACTCCCGTGGCGCGGGGGGAACCGGCAGCCCGCCGACCCATAGACGTGCATTAGTCGCGGCACGAATAAGTGACATGTCACTTATCTCCCCACGCGTACAATATGATCGTATTGTACGAGCGAGGAGAGGAGGCGTAATCCATAGTTCTCTATGAGAGCTATGGATTACTATGAGAACTATGGATTACCGTAATTTCAGCATGCATCTCGCCCGTATTAGAGCGCAAATACGACGCGAAATGTGCGCCGAAATTACCCCGTGTGAACATAGCCTTAGATACTCAGGTACACGGGTCACCTGTATCAACTTGGCATGATAAGGATGGTTATTTCCTTTTACATATAAGTAATACAGTGCTTTCATACGGTGCGGTTTTGGTGCGGTTTTTTGGATGCGGTTTTTGTTCAACAATGTATATCATTAATTGCTGTACCCTCCTGCACAAAAACCGCATCCAAAAAACTGCACCAAAACCGCACCGTATGAAAGCACCCTTAAAGTTCCCATTTACTGACAGCAATCAGAGATATTGAACATGGAGAGAAATGATAACACAGAGCAGGCTTGAAATTTGCTGAATTGTTCACGATTATTTACATAAAACCTTAGAAGATTTTGCAGGAAAAAAAATTGTGATAAAATTTCCTTTTGTGGAGCCGGTTTGTGTTGCAGGGGATGCAGGTCCCTGGAGGAAGCAGCGGAGGGTGATGCCACCCAGGACTGTCTATAACAATCTGAATGGTTTCCACTACAACTAGTGACTCATAGGCTGTAGATTGTGATCTCCTGCAGGCTGCACTAGAAGACAGAAGACTGAGAATTTACAGGGAAAAAAAGGGGATTTCCAGGCTTGGAGCCGGGACCATGAGAGCACGAGTGAACTTTCATCTGGAAAGTACCTGATTAAAATTAACTTTCATCCAGGCCCAAAACCCAGATGGACTTTATTCTCAGGCTTCATTCTGTTAGGAATCTGCATATTTAGAGAGAATATTAGGCGGCTGAAAGCCAGAACAGAGAAGCACGAAGGTTTATAAGTCACTGAAAGGAAAGTCCCTCTGCAGAATTTGAAGAGCCCTGACTGTACCCCGCCGTGGGGCCCATGGAAACCAGGAATTAAAAGGATGGTTCATAAACAATGACTTTTTATTTCTTTAACTAGTTCCTAATCGGGCCGTGCACCCCCTTCCTGACCAGTCACATTTTCCTTTTTTCTTGCCCTGTTTATCCAAAAATGAGACATCTTGAAAATAAGACGTAGTGCAATTTTTTTCAAGCTTACAAATATTAGGCCTGCCCTGAAAATAAGACCTAGTAGCGGTCATTGCTTCAGCTCTCCCCACACCATACATTAGCGTTAGCAGATCATTTAGAAAGGTCTTACCTTGTATGGGAGGCTACCTGGACAAGAGGTGCTCATTTAAGGGTGTTTTCACACAGCGCAGTTTTGGGGCAGTTTTAGGGTGCTTTCACACGGAGCATTTTTGGTGCATTTTTTATGCGTTTTTGGATGTGTTTTTTGTGTAGAAATGTACAACATTAATTGCTGTACATTTCTGCACAAAAAACGCATCTGTGTGAAAGCATCTTTAAACCTGCACCAAAACTGCGCTGTGTGAAAGCACCCTAAGGAAAGTGCTATTGCTAGAAATGAGAGATTGGGGACAATGATTCATAGGGTATGTTCACATGGCATTTTTGAATATGTCTTCAATCCGAAAAAAAGCATTCAAAAGCGATGCATAAAAAAAAGCCTCCAAAACGCAGGTACATATTTGGATGCATTTTGGCTGCAGCAGGATCGCACCCTTTAGTTTTAAATAGGGTGTCTGCTGCGTCAAATAGATCAAGAATTGACATGTCAATTCTTTGAACAGATCCGAGAGACACATCACAAAAACACATGAGTATAATAGGAGACCAATGATATGCCTATATACCGTAGTACAGTACATCTATGCTGCAGTTTCTAGTACAAGTGATCAAGCAATTGCATGTTCAAGTCTCCTAGAGTGACTAAATGTTAAAGGGGTTGTCTCACTACATTGATTCATCTTACCTCAGTCCTGTTTTCTTGGTTTCACTTTGAATTCAGGGGCATGTTTACTGATTTCCACTAGGCTGCAGTAGAATCCAGGTCTGTAGCTATAGCAACCAGTGTTGGCAGCCTATCAGGAGAAAATGAATAGGTCTGCAGCTATAGTGACCTGAGGAGATGATGCAGCCTATACAAGAGGGGATATCTAGGAATAGGTAGGACACTGTTATTGGACACATATTGCAAAGTGAATTGTTTTTGCAAGATCTTTAACATAAAAAGCAGCAATCCTTGTAGTGAGACGACCCCTTTAATGTAAGTACAGTAAAAAAAACTCTTTAAAAAAAGATTAAAAAAGTAAAGAAATTTAATAAACCCCCTTCAACCCTTTACCAAAAATAAATAATAGAGAGAAATGGGCACAGTTGGTATCACTACAATCCTACAATACTAATCTTCATATATAAAACATTATCATGTTATAAATCCCGCACAGTTAAAACAATAAAAAAAAAAAAAAAAAAAGTTTTTTTTATTTATTTTGGTTACCAACCTCCCGGAAAAAAGGAAATGAAAAAATTATTAAAAAGACCTATACAATCCAAATAGCTACAAATAACAACTGGACCTCACTCCGTAAAAAAATTAACCATCACACAATAATAAAGTTATTCATCTCAGAAAATGACTCGCAGAATACAGATAGCGTGTCATTTATACCAAGCAGTGAACTCCATAAAAATGACACCCCACCCCGCACCCACTAAAATGGTACTATTGTGTTTTTTTCACATTCCAGCCCACCAAGAATTTTTCTAGGGTTTCCCAGTACATTATTTGATACAGTCAATAATTCCATTAGAAAGTACATCTCGTTCTGCAAAAAAGAAACAAAACCCTCATATGTCTACGTAGATGAAAAAATAAAGCTACGGCCCTTGGAAAGCAAGGAGGGAAAAACAAAAAATTCAAAAAATAGCTGCGTCCTTAAGGCATCTGCCCCAATAGTAGGTGTAATGCATGGACAGGCCGGGACCTCCAAGGAGAGAAGCTTTTTGTGGAATATTCCCCCAAAATGGCGCACAGCCATATGCAAATGAGATGATCATGATTATCATACATACCTACAAATGAAAAAATTTAGTCAAAGGGCGTATTGTCTATGTAACTGATGATTCTATCTCACACCAAAAAACTCAAAAATTGTCTGACTAGAGAAAATGGTAATTCTATTTCAATATGGGGCATGAGAGGCATATTTTTGGGCTAGGTTCACATCTTCGCAGGAGGTTTCTCCATTGCCGAGATAAAACCAGACCCATTTTTTTAATGGATACCAATGGACAGAGGCGTAGCTAAAGACTTATAGGCCGGTTGCAAAACTTTAGGTTAGGACTCCCTCCCCCCCTCCCACTGCCTGACACCGTCTGTTGACCAAAACTTTTCAACAACAGGTTCCCTACTTGGCATGGCGGAAGTCTGGGATGTAGCGCACTGCAGAAGATTATTTCTATTAAAATGAATCATCTAATAGAATAAAATTAATTTCAAATGGGGCCAAAAAAAACAAAAACAGGTTATACAACCAAAGTGTCTTTTTTATGGGTTTACTTTTTGTTGGAGTTTATGTTGAACAGTTTAATTGTTATCTGTAATCTACAGGTGTCAGTACAAGGGCCACATTATCACCACTATATAGTGACTAATATCATCATGTTACTAACCAAACAAGTATACCAAAACCAATAACACCAGTAACAACAATACACTGAGACCAAATAATACCCTACAAACCACAACCATATATGGACTAATACTACTATACTGTTACTGACCAAATCAATATACCAAGACCAATAATACCAATACCAACAATATATAAGGACCAAATAACACCGCCACATCATGACCACATATCTCCACCATAAACTGTTTGAATAATACCATCGCACTGTTACTGAATATAAACCATTAGCAGCTGTACACAGAGTCTGCAGCCGTATAAGTGATTACAGGGCAGTTACATTTAGTGATTCACAGGAGACATCTTATCTGATGAGTCGTTCTCTTTCCCTTTTCTTTCCAGGTCCAGTCCAGACCTCCATGAAGACTTCTCCCAGCAATGAATCCCTGCAGAATTTACCACACAATCATGTTAGACTCCAAACAGTGAAAATGCCATCAGATTATTAGGCCCCCATTTGTGCCACCAGTAGGTAGGAACACACTCTAGTAGGTAGTTAGATTGAGCCCCTTCTGGTAGGTAGGCAGGTAGATAGGGCTCCTTCTGGTAGGTAGGCAGGTATATAGGGCCAGTTACAGGAGGTAGGGGGGTATATACGGCCAGTTACGGCAAGTAGGGTGGTATATATGGCCAGTTATGGCAGGTAGGGTGTTATGTAGGGCCAGTTACAAAAGGTATATAGGGCCATTTCGCTGTAGGGTGTTATAAGGGTTTCGCAGTATTGGTGTCTGGTCATTTATACAGGCTGGGTGGTATATAGGGCCAGTTACAGCAGGTAGGGTGGTATATAGGGTTAGTTATAGCAGGTAGGGTTGTATATAGGGCCAGTTATGGCAGGTAGGGTGGTATGTAGGGCCAGTTACGATAGACAGGTATATAAGGCTATTTCCGGCTGGTCGGGTGGTATATAGGGCCAGTTACGGCAGGTAGGGTGGTATATAGGGTCAGTTATGACAGGTGGGGTGGTATATAGAGTCAGTTATGACAGGTAGGGTGGTATATAGGGCCAGCTATAGCACTTAGGGCAGTTAGTCCGCCCCCCATTAAAAAAATAATACTCACCTCGACTCTCCTTCCTTCCCCTGCTGAACACCTATCTTCCAGAGCAAGCGGCGTGACGTCATCATATCGCCCACTCCAGGATGTCAGTTCCGGTGTCTACTAGGTCCCAAGCCTATTCATAGACTTGCGGCCTAGTACAGGCAGCGGCGCAATGACGTCATTGTATCGCGCCGCTGCCTTCAGTGGGCTAAGTCGTTGGAATCAGTGTATACCAGCCGCTTTGCCTCAGCCACTGCCTGCAACGCGCAGGCGGCTGTTGTAAATGCTGTATCGCTGGGTCTATGTGAACCAGCGATACAGCGTGTGGCAAAGGGGGCCTGTGGGCCCCCCAAGCTCAGGGGCCCAGGTACAACTGCAACCGCTGCGCGCCTTGTAACTTTGCCCCTGCCAATGGACCGGGGGGGGTGCTGGGGGGTTTCCGCTGTGGTGGCCCTCGCTTTACCGGAAAAAATAGTGCAGCTCTTTTTTCTGTCATTCCCTACAGAACTTGCGACTGAGGTTTTGTAAACAGGCATGAACTTAGCAAATTGAATTCTATGACACAGACCTTGAGCTGTTGACACTTAGGGTATGTTCACACGGTGTCTTTTGGGGCATATAGCTGGCCAGCGCATACATCTAAAACGCTGTGTGCTGGCACGCACAACACACCGCACTATACGCCTGTAAGGGGCCGTGTGAACATACCCTAAGAGGTATATAGGATTAGAAAAACATACCTGATGTCTCCAAAAATAGCGCCACACCTGTGAACAGGTTGTATGTGGTATTGCAACTCTGCCTCATTCACTTTAATGGAGCTGAGCTGCGTATGGCACATAACTTCATGGCAGATATTTTTGGAAGCAGGTGCCATGTTTTTCCAAACGTTTAATATCCAGTTCAGGGTGAAAGACGTAAGTTAAAAGCAGCTATAGAAATATATCATAGACTTTTATCTCCAAATTCACTTTGACATGACATTTCTTTGCACCTGAACACAGCGCACCGATCCCTGACTATGCTCTTAAGGATTTGCATGCTATTACATGAATAGTTTTTCTTAGAAAATAACACTGTGTTCTTGCCTCCTAGCAAATCATCTGAAAAGTCTTGTATATAATCAAGAGCTAAAAGAAGAAGGTGCTGCCACTGGCAAGATATTCTGCCTTCCAAAGCCAAAGCGTGGATACCGCCCTCTGTAATGAGCTAGAGGTGACCCTGCCATTTCGTGTTTACTGACTTGAGTTATGGGGTCTGTGGCAATAGGGCAGAGTCACCGGGTCCTACTGGCCCCATCCAAAGCTTTCAATGGATCAAAGCCAGAGCCAGTCTTCTACTGGTTTGAAAATCTGCTTAAGGTTGCTTTCACACAATACAGTTTTGGTGCAGTTTCTCCAATTAAACTGCCTTTATTAGCAGCAAGCTTCTTTCAGTTGTGTAAATTTTTCAGAAAGGTGTTTCAAGTAAGTAATCAATTACTGTGTGTGAAGTCTTGTGGACGCACTAATTGATTACTCACTTTCCAAACGGTTTAAATAAGTGAAAGAAGCTTGCTGGTAATAAAGGCAGTTTAATCGGAGCGCAGTTAAAACTGCACCAAAACTGCGCTGTGTGAAATTTCCCTAATGGATTTGTTGACTTCTTACAATACCTGTGTTCTCTAGTTCCTTTATAACCAGGCACATTGGTCAAAGCATGTATAATCATTTTAATTTGGAGTTACTGACAAGCAGCTAATAGGAGCTTTAAGTGCTGTTTATCTCCTGCAGCAAAAAAAAATCACCATGCTGAATACGAGATGGGACTAAGTCCAAACATTTTAAGGCTGGCTTCACTCAACTTTTTGTGCTCGATTTTTTTTTTGGACGCACAAAATGCAAAAAAAAATTTCTTTTTTTTTCAATTACGTCTCAAAATATGTAATAAGGGTTCCATAGAATTATGCACTGCGCAAAAAAAGGGAATGCAGGACCATTAGTAGTGAGCAAATGCACAGCAAGATGTATCAAGTACAATGAAGTTCCTTTTACTGAGAAAAACACATGAAAATGGGCAAAAATGCACAATGAAGAAAACACACATAAAAGTGCATGAAAAAATATGCATAGAAAACCCCCTTTGCCTGTGAAACTGATTACTAAAAAATTTTAACGTGTGAATAGGTGGGGTTTGGATCCGCTGGCCCGTTGCTGGTGCAATTAAAATGGTCCCTCAAGTTTGCTGGTGACATCGTTGTTTCACCGGCAAACTCGTGGCCATCAGTGTGGATTTTTCCCACATACAGCTAACAAACGTAAGGTTTGCCGAGTCAAAATTAGGGACATGTGTCAGGTTTCTACTGTTTATTGTTGGTTTATGATGGCCCTTTAAAAACTTACAATGGAGCCCTAGATAAGCTATTAAGTTCAGAAAATGGAATGATGATGGTTATTGTAGTGTTTGCTATTGTTGCTTGCCCCCACCCCTCTTCCTGATCAATATCCCACCTCCTTGACCCCTTTTTATAAGGGTTTAGGTTGGGGCCTTAAACTTTTTGCTCTATTGCAGTGCTAACCTGTGCCCTGCAGTAAAATCTGATGGGATGGCAGCTAATGGTAATCAATGTATTATTACAGCACAACTCTCTTCCTCTACAGTTCTCTTGGTAAGGCCACCCCTCATTTCTTTGCAGATATCTGTTTTTCCATAAATACATTTTGGCCTAAAATTTTTTAAAATTTCCCTGGGGTTCTTTATTCAGGAAAAATAAAGGGGTTAGACAATACAAGGGGGTCTGGAAACCCTTTCCCCCTCTTTATTGCCGATAAATAAAGGGAGTTAGAAAAAAAAGCGTCAGGAATTTCTGGCCCGGGGTTTTTCTTCAGGTTTAATAAGGGGGTGTAGAGCCAATACCACAAGTTGGCTCAGGCACCACCCTTTACCCTGGGGCGCTTTTTTGCAGGTCATACTACGGGCAGTGTAGGCAATCCACAAGTCTGGCTCAGGCACCCCTTTCCTGGTCTGGTTGTTCTTTGCAAGTATACATGCCCGGCGTGTAGACCCAAAACCCCCAAGTCTGGTCAGGCACCACCTTACCTGGTTGGTGTTCTTTGCAGTATATACAGGGCATGTAGAAAATCCACAAATTGGCTCAGGCCCACCCTTTTCCTGGTTGGTGTTTTTCGGGTATCTAAAGGGCGTGTAGAGCCCAAACCCAATCTGGCTCAGGACCACCCTTTTCCCCGGTTGGTTTTTCTTCTCAGTATACATACAGGGCAGTGTAAAACCAATACAAAGTTGGCTAGGCCCCCTTTACCCCGGTCTTTTTTTTGGTAACTACGGGGGGTGTTAGAGCAATACCCCAAGTTGCTCAGGCACCCCTTTACCCCGGCTGGTGTTCTTCTGGTTATCATACAGGGGGTGTAGAACCAATACCACAAGTTGGCTCAGGGACCCCCTTTCCCTGGTCGGCTGTTCTTCTCAGGGATAATACAGGGGGGGTGGAGAGCCAATACCACAGTCTGGCTCCCGGCACACCTTTACCCTGGTACAGCTGTTTTGCAGGTATACCTACAGGGCGTGTAGAGTCAATCCCAAGTCGGCTCAGGCCCCCTTTACCCTGGGGTTTGGTTGTTCTTTGAAGTCATAATGCCAGGGCAGTGTAGAGCCCAATACCCAAAAATCTGGTCAGGGACCATATACCCGGTCTGGTTGTTCTTCTGCAGCTAACTACGGGCAGTGTGGGGCCCAAAACCACAAAGTTGGTCGGCACCACCTTTACCCCGGTCTGGTTTTTCTTCTGCAGTATACTTAAGGGCAGTGTAGGCCAAAACCCAAGTTGGCTCGGGACCACCTTTTACCCCGGTTGGCTGTTTTTTGCAGGTTATACATAAAGGGGGTGTAGGCCCAATCCCAGTTGGTCAGGCACACCTTTACCTGGTTGGTTTTTTTCTTGCGTATAAAACGGGAGTGTAGAGCCAATACCACAAAATCTGGTAGGCACCCCCTTTTCCCTTGTTGGCTGTTCTTTGAGGTCAACTACAGGCAGTGTAGAGCCAAAACCACGTTGGCTCAGGGACCCCCTTTCCCCGGTCGGCTGTTCTTCTGCAGGCTAATACAGCAGTGTAGAGCCAATACCCCAAAATTGGTAGGCACCACCCTTTTCCCGGGCTGGTTGTTCTTTTGCGGTATACATAAGGGGGGGTAGGCCAATACCCCAAGTTGGCTCAGGCCCACCTTTTCCCCGGGGCTGTTCTTCGAGTCATAATAAGGGCAGGTTTTTAGAGCCAAAAACCAAAATCTGGCTCAGGCACCACCTTTTCCCTGGGTTTGGCTGTCTTCCGGGTTTTGCGGCGTTGGCCTCCACATCTGGTAGACCCCCCTTTTTGGTCGGGCTTCCCTCCCGGGAGCCCCCAATACCCCAAAATTGGGCCGGGCCCCCCCCAATGGCCTTTTTTTGGGATTTGGGCTGTTCCAAAAAACAAAACTGGTGGAACAGGGGTTTTTTACACCCCGTTTGGGGTTTAAAGAAACATCTTTTGGGTGCCCCCCCTTCCCCCCCCAAATCCCCCCCTTTTAAAGTCCCACCAAGGCCCATTTTGGGGGGGCTGTAAATTAGGGGCTGAAAAATTTTTGGGGCTAAAAACCAAAAAACGGTGCCCCGTTATTTTATATATCAAAGGTTCCAACCCCAAATTTGGGCGAAATTTTGTGGGGGGGCCCCCGATTTGGTTTTTTTTGCCCCCAAAAAATTGGTTTTTCAATTTAAATGACTCCCTTGGGGAAATTTGGCAAATTGGGGGGGGTTTAATGTTTAACAACCCAAGACACAAAAGGTTAGGGGTTTGTCCCACCAACCCGTTTTTGGATCCATTTTGGGTTTTCCTGATCATGTCTGTGTCAGACTGAGGAAGGGAAGTCTCTCCTTAAGGAGGGGAAAAAAACGAACGGGTTGTAATTTTTTTTTGCCTTTTCGCCTCTATTAGCATCTGCTACACAAGGCATTAGGGAAAAAAGGGTGAGACGCCCCCAGCGCCCCCTTGTTGGATTAACAAATTCTCAATTTGCTTTTGACCCATCGAGTCTTGAGAAAGCAAATAGGATTTTAGCCAAGCCGGTATCTCTCATCTGCAGACAACGCTGTTTCGGGATTTTTGTCCCTCTTCAGTGCAGAGTAGAGAAGACACTGGCTGGCTGTGTGGGAGGCATCGGGTAGCTCAGGAAGGGAAGATCTCTCCTTAAGGAGAGCACCGAACGAACGGCTTGTAGAGTTTGTTTTGCCTTTTCGCCCTCTACTTAGCATCTGCACATCACAAGGCATTATGGGAAAGGGGCTGAGACGCCCACAGCACCCTCTGTTGGATGTAACACAGATTATAATGTATTAGTATATATGAATATGCTAATACATCACCAAGTGTAAAAAACAAACAAAAAAAACCTCAGTTCTCCCTTCATGGGATTTAAAAAAAAAAAAGTGAAAAACATAAAAAAGTGTAAAAATCAATAAAAAATAAATAAATATTTAAAACAAAATAATTGTGCATACTTTACATGTAAAAAAAAAAAACTACCCATATTAGGTATCCACACGAACATAATAACCTGTAGAATTAATCTAACAAGTTATTAAGTGTGAAATGTGAATGGTGTAAAAAAAAAAAAGTGAAAAAAATAAATAAAATGCAGCAATTACTTTTAAGTGAATTTAAACTATTCCCCATAAGTAAAACTCATCTCGATAAAACGAGGCTCATACAACTGCGTCATTGAAAAAATAAAAAAGTTACAACTGTTGAAACGCAAGGAGGCAAAAACTAAAAAAAATGTTCTGGTCATTAACTGCTTTTCAGGCGTTCGGCTTAAGAGGTTAAAGTTATTTAGAACTGGCCTCTATGCGCTTCGATCATACATGTCGCCCTCTGTGTACAGTGCTGAGATATGTAGGCACCACACGTAACATGCATTGATTGTTATTACATTCACTCTTTAAAGTCTAAAAAAACTTTTTTTGGCAGCAGCTTGGCTACCAAGCAATCAATATGTTTTAACCGCATAGCAACAGCTGCGCCGTGACTTTATGTCAGCCTCGCTGCTAGCACAATCTGGATACAATGGGCAGCGTTAGTGCTATTCTGTTATTTTGTAACAAGCTACTTATGTTCTTCACTTGCCTGTTGTTTGTGAGTTTTCTTGTTTTTCAGATACAATATGTTCGTGCCTGGTGTTTGGGGGAACACTCTGAGTGAGTGGGGGTCCCGCGTGATTCCCCCAGCTGCTCCCTGTCAGTATTCACTCGGCTACACTGATCCAAACTGGCTCCGTTCCACCATGCCTGCCAGTCTCCGAGCTGCAATTATCGTTTCTCTTCTCTTAACCAGATTAAATGTATTAAAAATCCTTCCAGGTTCAGCACTGTCTGGCACTGGGAAGAGCACGGACTCCAGTCTCCTAGACATCGGCTATAAACCTGGTGTCGATATAGAGATTGCCTCCTAATCCTGTGAAATCGGCATTTTTTTATATTTATTATTGAAATGTTTGTTTCAGAGGTTGGAGAGAAAAGGTAGTAAATGGGGATCATTGTCATCTTTCTAATGTATATGACCTTCAACCAACTGATTGGCCGAGGAGTCCTATTTAAGTGACATCGCTATATCTAAATCGTGATGCCATCAACAAGGTTTCAATAACTGTTCCTTCTAAGCCGCTGTCAGAGAATGCTGAGAGTTGTAGTTCTGCCAAAGCTGGAAAGCACCAGGTTGAAAGACACTGCTTGAGTCAGTGCACTCTGTAAATTATAGTGTTATCATGTTAATGTTGGGGTTAGGTCTCAAATCTGAATCTATGTAAAACACTATCAAGGTTGGGAATGGGTACCAACGCAAGCAGCAAACTCTACTGTGATCAGAAGAAGTCATAATAGAGGTCTGGACTGGATCAAAAAGAAAAGGAAAGAGAGCGTCTACATTCAGAGAAGATGTCACCTGTGAGCCGCTGGATTTACTGAAATCTTCTGACATCTCTGTGATATCAAACACTTGTATTGCCCATGAAATAACAATTCTGCAGTGTATTTATTTGGGTCAAAGATTATTTCATAGGGTTGATGGAACATGGTCTTGTTGGAAGTAGAAGGGGAAGGTTGTAGTCATAATACAAGAACATGTATTGAGCTAGGAGAGAGCTTCAATAGTCACCCTGTGCACCAAAGCCTGCTGTCACATCAATGATGTTAATACTATGGGCTTCATTGCAAAATACATAACAAGACCACCAACTATAATATTGGTTTCCTACTGCCTTCCTACCTTAAGGCCTCCTCAAACACCAGGGTGAAGGTATATCTGCTACTTCTGAGCTCATCATAGCTATGGGCTCTGGCAAGTGGTTGAATTAAAGGGATCGTCCATGAAGAAAAATAATGCCATACATTGATGCAGGATGGGCAAAAGAAGAAAAAAAAATCTGTTCCTCCCTGCTGCTACTTTGGAGCTCATCGATGATCTGCTCCTCTTCTTCAATTCTGGGTTCTTATCAGGACAAGAACCTGGAAGTGAAGAAGACCAGATCGCTGGAGAGCTCCGGAGTAGCAGTGGGAAACAGGTAGTTAAGTATCTGTTTTTTCTCCTTTATTTCCCACCCTGGCATCAATGTCATATATTTTTTTAGAGGACAACCCCTTTAATGATTCCAGTGATTCACAGTCACTGTTGGGTTGCACTAGTATATAGAAATATTAGTGAAAGATCTATCAGAAACCTACATGGACATATTTGGAGTGTACTTTCCTTTTGGCATTCTATTAACAGAAAGGCACCCACATAATGATTTGGGGACTTCTGCTATTTATGTCAGCCCCTCATGTCACTAGTGACTGGGCATAATTCCATTAAAGGGGTTGTCTCACTACAAGGATTGCTTTTTACGTTAAATTGCAAAAACAAGTCACTGCAATATATGTCAATTAACAGTGTCCTATCTATTCCTAGATATCCCCTCTTGTATGGGCTGCATCAGCTCCTCAGGTCGCTATAGCTACAGACCTGTTTGATCTCTCCTGATAGGCTGTCAGCACTGGTTGCTATAGCTACAGACCTGGCTTCTACTTCAGCCTAGTGGAAGCCAGTAAACACGCCCCTGAATTCAAAATGAAACCAAGAAAACAGGATGAATCAATGTAGTGAGACAACCCCTTTTAAGTCATACAAAATTATTCTTTCACCAAATGTTGGACATTAATTAAAATAGGCAAACAGATAAATTTTCATCTCACCCAAACTGTAGGACGCACAGAGATTGTAGGAATCCAGCAGAGGCAACAGGGGAAATAGAATTGCACTCCAGCATCCTGATATAAAACATGATAATGTCATGTTTTTATTTTCACAATAAAGGGGCTTTCGTTTGAGGATGCAATAAATTAAAATAGGGTCATATTCTGCATATATACTTTCAGTCACTACCTCACACATTATTCTCACGTCAACTTAGCCATCCACGCATTGGAGAACACCTGCCCCTTAGGTAAGCACAAGGGCAGAGCTGATGGAGCAAGATAAAATTGGGGTAACCTTCTTGATACATGCCATTAACTTATTATTACCTAAAATCCTATTCTTATTTCAACTCCACTAATGCATTGGAGAATGCTCTGTCCTTTGGTAATCACGTGGGTAAGCTGAAGGGGCAGGGACATTGGCATAGCTAAAGTGAAGACATAGATGGAGTAAAAGGGCTTGAATCCACATGGATATAGAAGGAGATGTAGGGATCAAAGACAATGGTGATACTATGGATATTTTTGTTATCCTCTACTATGGGAATCAAAATTGTTGCATGAAAGGGGTTTTGCCACGATCTCCTTTCATACCTCCTGCATCCAGCTCTTCAGCTCTGTGAGCTCAGAAGAGGGGTGTGTGTTTTGTTTGAATTGCATATCATGTGACCCAGGATGAACTCACCAGGCCTTTTCTCTCTGTAGTCAAAGAATGGTCTGTTTATATAAAGCATTGTGAGTAGCTGAGAGGTAAAGTTTTTGCCTCCAGGAACAAGGGTCCTAGTTTCAAATCCCTGCAGAAACCAAACCTGTGGTTTTTTTTTCTCTTTCTCAGTGCACAGACCTCATTGTGGTTTCTTTTTTATTTGTTTGCACTGTTTGACTAATTACTAAGGAGCACAGAGGACGGGAGTAAAATGACAGCACCTGGGGTTGAACACTCAGTAGCTGCCTGAGAGGAGAGGTGATATCTGAGCATATGGGGCCAGGACTGAGGAGCTCACAGCCCTGGTCGTATCCCATGGAGACGAGCTGTAAACAATGGATCACTAAAGGAGTGGCTAAGACCAAAACGGTGCAGAATTTATAATAATAATGAATGGTGAAAATGTTTGTTATTTCATTTGCAAGCTTCCCACGTCAATTTTACTTCGTGGAAAAAACCCCGTTAACCCTCAAGAGATGATCTTAAGAGAGATAGCTGTGGGGTGGCTTACACCAAGGCACCTTTCTCTCAAATATGCATTTCAGAATAATCTGTACTGTGAAATATGCTTGGGATTGGGTTCTTCTGTTGGTCCCTATAGTGGTGGAGTAGCCCGTCATGATGGTGGATATATTCCTGTACTGGACACATAGGGCGACATGTATGTTCTAGGCGCTAAAAGGCCATTTCTAAATAGCTTTAAAGCAGTGTAGAATGCGACAGACTGTATGGACCTGTTATATTGTGGGTCATACATTTAACTCTTTCTAGATCCACTACGACACCTCAGGCTCAGGTAGACCACTTTGGTCTGGCTGTTCCAGCAGTAATGCGTCTAGTTTTGTCGTCCTCCAGTCATAAAATGTGTAGAATCATAGAATGTCCCCACATCTTGGGAGCATTACAAAGTGCCTAAACTTTTTAGCTATGTCAAAAAGAAAGGAGAAGAGGCATATCAACCAAGTTAAAGGGGTTGTCTCACTACAAGGATTGATTTTTATGTTAAAGATCTTGCAAAAACAAGTCACTTTACAATATGTGTCCATTAACAGTGTCCTACCTATTCTGAGATATCCTCTCTTGTATGGGCTGCATCAGCTCCTCAGGTCGCTATAGCTACAGACCTGTTTGATCTATCCTGATAGGCTGACAGCACTGGTTGCTATAGCTACAGAACTGGCTTCTACTGCAGCCTAGTGGAAGCCAGTAAACACGCCGCTGAATTCAAAATGAAACCAAGAAAACAGGACAAATCAATGTAGTGAGACAACCCCTTTAAGTTGTGTAAAAGTTTTATTTAACCATGTCTTCAAGAAAGCAACTTTTAAGCTTCTCTTTGGAGCCGTTTTTAAGCTTGAAAATGGCTCCAACGAGCAGCTGAAATGTTGCTATCATGAAGACTTGGGTGAAAAAAATGTCCTTTTTGATGGTCCTCTGTGGGAGGCACTGAGTCTGTACTTCAGAAGCGTGCACTCTTCAAATATTCGGTGGATGGTCCAGCATTCGTTTGAGCATTCTAATTAGAAGATCAGTAGTTGTAATCTATACCCTCCCGTGAGCTCCGACCGATGTTTTCTCAGACAATAAGAGATCATGCAGACATTTTATCATTGAGATATTGTTCCCTGATTTCTGGGCCTGCGTTCACTTTTCTTGCAGAAGTACAACAAGCACTCAGTGTAATAACGACTGAGACGCTCTGAACATTTTTCAGACTCTCCGGGGAAAGCTCTGGTTTTAATATGAAAGATTAATCATAATGCAATCCTTTGGCTAATGGATGACCTTGGAGTGCGTGGTAGAGCGATATATCTCAGGCCTTGTACGTGTCACAGGAGGAAGTACGTCTGAATGCATTTAACAAAGACATAAACATCACTTTCATCTTCTTAATGTCTTTGTTTTAATGTGTTAAACTACTTTTTTACCTAACAACTCTGTAAATTTGCTGCTACTTTGTATATGTGATTAAAGAGGCCCATGCGCAAAACATAGCTATAAAAGGACATAATGTTACTGGGGTAAACTAAAATGGGGCCTTGTTTTACAAAAAGGGGCATAGGCCAAGAAGTAGTGTTACCAAACCTCACATCTATCTATCTATCTATCTATCTATCTATCTATCTATCTATCTATCTATCTATCTATCTATCTATCTATCTATCTCTATTCTATTTCTATCTATCTATTTCTATTCTATTTCTATCTGTCTCTCAATTCTCTATCTATCTATCTATCTATCTATCTATCTATCTATCTATCTATCTGTCACTCAATTCTCTATCTATCTGTCTGTCTGTCAATCTCTATCTATCTATTTCTATTTTATTCTATTTCTATCTATCTCTCAATTCTCTATCTATCTATCTATCTATCAATTCTCTATCTATCTGTCTATCTATCTGTCTATCTATCTATTCTCTATCTGTCTGTCCATCTTTCTATCTATCTATCTATCTATCTATCTATCTATCTGTCTATCTCTCTATCTATCTATCACACAGATGTATGTAATTTGTCTCTGAATCTTGATGCCTAAATATTTCCATAGTATGTCACCATAGAATGCCAAAATAATACCGCTATAAAATATTTTAAATTGTATTGCTATACAGTCCCCACATAAAGCTACCATATAAATGACCAGATGTGTTAAAACTGTCTCAAACTAGACAGTGCTACATCTTGTGAGGTAAGGGTATGTTCACCCGGTGTATTGCAGCAGTCAAAGGTGTCAAGGATGTTGGACAGTGCAACACTTTTTGGTGCAAATCTTTTATACATATGTCGGACATGGCCAAAGACATTACCTTTGTTGGACAGCACACTGGGAAACTGTTGCAAGCTGTTGAATACATCTGAGCCACTGTATTTTCCCTATAATGCTACCCAGGTGCAGACACAGGTTGAGGAGGGCCCCTGTGCCGGAACAGTACAAGGGTCCCCTGTTTTCCTATATCTCATCAGAGCACCCTATTATTTCTCTCTTATAAGCTGTATGTAATTGTTAGGCACCATCATATCTGGAGGTTCCATTCAGAGCTTCTGTCACAGAGGCGGCGTCAGCTTTCTAATATGACACTAACAGCATCTCAGACCTCATTGTGACGGTACGGTGGATCCGCTGGACCACCGCAAGCGATGATAGTTAAGCCACGCCAGGGAACGGAATTAGTAGCCTCCGGTTTTCACCAAGAGCCGCCCCCAAAGGGGAAGGACTTGCTGCGGCGTGAGGCTACCAGGTCGTTACCCCTGACGTGACTTGCTTGCGGTGGCGGCGGGGGGTTACAGCGGGGGTACAAAATCGTAATCCAAAGGCGTAGTGGGGACAGGCAGAAGGTCAGGGCAGGCGGCAGAGGTTCGTGGTCAGAGGCAGGCAGACGGTCAGGGCAGGCGGCAAACGGGCAAGGTCAGGAAACGTTAGCGGAAACGGATGGTACACGGATAAGCAATACAGACTCAAGGACACCCCAAAAACTCACTCTAAGCACACCAACCAATCTGGCAACGGTGCGGGGGGGGGGATAATTTATATAGGACCAGCCCCCGGCAATAAGCCAATTTACCGGGAACACTGGCCCTTTAAATTTAAACCAGCGATCGGGGGCCCCAAGGGGGCGCGCATCGCACGACGGCCGGGGAAACAGAAGCGCCGTTCACCGGAGCGGGGCCTGGTAAGCGAGCCGGTGAGGGGACGAGGGTGGCCGCGGGTGACCGCGATGCCCGTTGCCGCGGCCCTGGCAGGCAGGGAAACGGGCCGAAAGGGGAAAGCGGCGCTAGTGGCCGCCATGACGTACCCCCACCTTAGGTCTCCCCCTCTTTTTTTTTAACCTACCCAGGAGATCTGGTGACAGATTGCCTTCCGGCTCCACGAACGCTCCTCTGGCCCGAACCCCTTCCATTTTAGATGAAAAAGAACCGCTTCCCCCCTCACTGTCTTTGCCCCAAAGCACCTCCTTGACCTCAAAGATGTTATCCGATTCGGCACAGGAAAAGGCGAGACAGATCCACGGGAAGAAGCGATTCAGCAACCACAGGTTGAGGAGCGAGACATGGAAGGTGTTGGGGGACACGCACCGTGGGAGGCAAGCGGAGCGTGTAGGAGATCGGGTGAAGCTGACGAAGTACCACAAAAGGGCCCCAATATTTAGGGCCCAACTTGTAGCTGGGAACCTTAAAACGAATGTATCTGGACGATAGCCAAAACCTATCACCAGGCTTAAATACAGGGGGAGGTCTCCGGGTACCTTTTGGGCCCTGAACTTTAGCACGGTGGAAGCCTGAAGCAGGCCCTGACGAGTGACCTCCCCGGGAGGGGACTTGATGTTCGTACTTGGGCATCCACGGCAGGAACGTGAACACGAAACGGTAGGGGGAGAGGCGGGGGGGGATGTAACCCAAACCAATAAAAAGGGGGCGGGCTTTGCAGACCCCGAGTCTGGGAATTGTATGAGAATTCCGCCCAGGGGAGAAAGGTCAGACCGGGTTATCTGCCGGGGGCAGAACAAAATGTCACAGATAAGTGCTAAGACTTGGTTGACCCTCTCCCCCTGCCGTTGGTCTGAGGGTGGTACGCAGATGAAAAGTCCAGCTGGACCCGTAACTGATTTACACAGAGCCGCCAGATTTTGTTTACAAACTGGTTTTCCCCTATCAGAGGTGATGTGCGAGGGGACCCCATGTAACCGAAGATTGGTGGAAGAAGGGCTGGGCTAGTGGGGTGACGAGGGTAACCCGGGCAGGGGCACAAAATGAGCCATTTTGGAAAACCTGTCAACCACCACCCAAATGACGTGTTTCCGGATGAGGCCGGCAGGTCAGTGACAAAGTCCAATAGTAATGGGGTCACGGCTTCTCAGGCACAGAGAGAGGCAGAGTAGCCCCGCGGGTTGAGACGAGGGACCTTCTTACGGGCAAAAAGAGGCACAGGCAGAGACAAAGTCCGAAACGTCTTGCATGAGAGTGGGCACCAGTAGTATCTGGAGATGAGTTGTGCGGACTTGTGAATCCCAGGATGGCCCGCAGTTTGAGAAGAATGTCCCATTTAAGGATTCTGAGCCGCAAAGCGGGGACGGACGTAGGTCTTCCCCGGAGGGTACCTGTTGAAGATTCACAGGAGCAGCAGCAAGAAGCCGTTCCGGGGGAATAATATGCTGTAGGGGTGGCTCCAGGCCACCGTATCAGAGGGATCTGGAGAGAGCGTCTGCCCTGACGTTTTTTTCAGACGGTCGGAGGTGTAAGAGGAAATTGATACGAGCAAAGAAAAGCGACCACCTGGCTTGTCGCGGTTTTCAAACGCTGGGCCCAGATTGCAGATAGAGGAAGGTTCTTGTGATCCGTGTATATCTCGAGGGGGTTGGATGGAGCCCTTCCCAGAGGTGACGCCATTTTTAGGGCCAAATTCTATAGCAAGAAGTTCCCGGTCACCAATGGTGTAGTTGCGCTCGGCTGAGGTGAAGGTCTTGGAGAAAAAACCCACAAGTTGCAAACTTTCCCAAGGAGGTTTCTGAAGAAGAACGGCGCCCGGCACCAACTGAGGAGGCGTTCGACTTCTAAGAATAAACGGGTGCTGGGGGTCCGGACGAGAGAGAAACAGGGCGAATGCGGCTTTCAGACGTTTTAAAACGCCTCTTGAGCCTGGGAGGGCCAGGATTTGGGTTCGGCACCCTTCTTGGTGAGGGCAACCAAGGGTTTGCCCCCAGAGATGAGAACAAAGGGAAATAAATTGCTATAATATTTGGGCCCAAAAGCCTAACGAAGCGCTGAATGGCCCGAAGGCCCACTGGACGAGGCCATTGAGGACTGCTGAGAGCTTGGGGGGGGGTCATCTGAAGCCCTTGATCTGACACGATTGTACCCTAAAAAGGGGCCCAAAGTGAGGTGGCGTTTGAACAGACACTTTTCCAGCTTGGCATAAAGTTGGTGACTCCGGGGGACGTCTGAGCCCCTGGCGGACGTGGTGATGGTGGGTCTCAGGTCTGGAGAATAGAGGGAGATATCGTCCAGATAAACATAACACAAACATATAGAAGGTCCGGAAGATTCATTCACAAAGATTTGGAAAACTGCCGGAGCGTTACAGAGACCAAAGGGCATGAAAAGATACCTCGAAATGGCCATCAGGGTTTGTTAAAGGCTGTTTTCCACTCGTCACCCTTTCGAATGCGAATCAGATTGTAGGTTCCCGGGATCCAATTTCGAAAAGTTTTTTTGCGCCACGTTGGCGATCAAAAAGCTCGGAGATCAAAGGCAGGGGGTAACCCGATTCTTGACAGTTTTTTTGTTCAGGCCACGGTAATCGATACAGGGCCGGAGGGTCCCATCTTTTTTTCTCGACGAAGAAAAAATCCGGCTCACGCAGGTGATGAAGACTTGCGTATAAAGCCTTTGCGTAGGTTCTCTTGGTTATAGTCGGTCATTGCCTTTGTCTCCGGGACGAAAAGCGGGTAAACTCTGCCTCGAGGAGGAGTTAGTACCGGGCTGCAGATCAATAGGGCAATCGAAGGGCCGATGCGGAGGCAGAGATTCGGCCTGTTTTTCAGAGAAAACATCAGCATAGTCCTGGAAAGGAGCAGGCAGACCTGGCAGAGGCTTCGTAGGTTTAGTAACAGCAATTGAAGGACCGGGCGGACTGCCCGAAGGCATCGTGAGTGGGCAGGCTGGGCCCAACGAGAATCTCGCCTGTGTTCCAATTTCAGGGTCGGAGCATGCTCTTGCAACCAGGGGAGACCCAGGAGGATCTCAGAAGAGGATCCCAGGCAGTACGAAAAACTTCATAGATTCCCGATGTTAAAGCCCCATGCAAGTGAGGGGCGCAGTGCAGACCACCGAATGGCATCCTTGAGGCATTCGCCACTGACGGAGGACACGAACAAGGGTTTCTGGAGGGAGGTCATTGGAACGGTACTAAAGGGCACCAGTGCATGGCTAATGAAGTTAAAAGGGCGGACCCCGAGTCCGGGAAAGGGGGTGGTCTGGAAGGTGCTGTCCGGCGAGGTTCCGCAAAGAACCGAAATGGACAGCCGGGGAGCGGCCGCACAGACCCCTAGGGTTGCCCCTCCCACGCGCCCTAGGTGCGCGCGGTTCCCGGGCGCCCCGGACAGTCTCCAATCAAGGGACCGGAACCGCCGCAGCCGAAGCACAACTGCCCGAGACGTCGCTGCGAGCGTTCCTCCTGGGTCGATGTGCCCTTTCCACCTGCATGGGTTCGTTCCTCAAGAACCGTTGGCGGATGAAGTGGAGGCCGTTGGAAGACAGGAGCTAAGCGGGGTAGGGCCGGCGTGGTGGGTGGACTCGCGTTGGAGGCGGAAACTCCTGTTGTCTTTCGGGCAAAAACGGATATCGATCCGGGTGGCCCAAAACGAATCAGTTCGTCCGTGAGGTAGGCAGGTCTCGAACCCGCGAGCTCGTCCTTAATTACGTCCCGAGAGGCCCTTGCAGAAAGTAGCCACCAGAGCCTCATTGTTCCCGTCTAAATCCGAGGCTGGTGGGTGCGGAACTGCACAGATAGTGTCCCACAATTGGGAGTAGCCCGAGGAGGCGGGAAGCAAAATGCTGCGGCAGCCGAGGAGGTGACGACCAGGTTCCTCAAAGACAGTTCGGAACCCTGGAGGAAGGCTTGCAGGTTAGCCGTTAGGGATCTCCTCGGTCCCCCCAGCGGGTGGCCGGCCAGAGTTCGCCAGTTAGGAGGCTAATAATGAAGGCGACTTTAGCCCGCTCAGTGGGAAATTGATGTCCAGCATCTCGATGCGTATGAACACTGACTGATGAAACCTCTGCACTTTTGGGGTCTCCATCATAGCGAGCGGGGGAGCGGGCAGGAGCAAAGGAAGGTCCCGGTGCCAGAGCAGGAGGAAGCTGAGGCTGCAGGAGCAACAGGTGCTGGTGAGACGGCAGCGGTCGCCCGGTGGAGGCAGGCGGGCCGCAGGTTCTGCATCATGGCCGCGAGCTGGTCGATGCGCTGACTCTGCTGGGCGACGGCCGTTTGTAGCGTCCCGGAGTTCGAGCAGAGGTACCCCCGGCGGAATCCATGGCCGATTGTACTGTGACGGTACGGTGGGATCGCTGGACCACCGCAAGCGGTTTGGGAGTTAAGCCACGCCAGGGAACGGAATCTAAGTAGCCCACCGGTTTTCACCAGAGCCCGCCGCAAAGCGGGATGGACTTGCTGCGGCGTGAGTCTACCAGGTCGTTTCCACTGACGTGACTTGCTTGCGGTGGCGGCCGGGGGTACAGCGTGGTACAAAATCGTAATCCAAAGGCGTAGTCGGGGGCAGGCAGAAAAGGGCAGGGCAGGCGGCAGAGGTTCGTGGTCAGAGGCAGGCAGACGGTCGGGCAGGCGGCAAACAGGCAAGGTCAGGAAACGTAGCGGAACGGATGGTACACGGATAAGCAATACAGACTCAAGGACACTCCAAACTCACTCTAAGCAAAACCAACAAACTGGCAACAGGTGCCAGGGGCGGAACATTATATGGACAGGCCCGGCAATAAGCCAATTACAGGGACTGGCCCTTTAAATTTAAACCAGCGATCGCGCGCGCGCTAGGGGGCGCGCATGCGCACGACGGCCGGGACGAACAGAAGCGCCGTTCACCGGAGCGGGGCCTGGTAAGCGAGCTGGCGAGGGGACGAGGGTGGCCGCGGGTGACCGTGATGCCCGCGCCGCGGCCCTGGCAGGCAGGGAAACGGCCGCAGGGGCAGCGGCGCCCACGGCCGCCATGACACTCATTGACTCAAATGGCATCCATGAGGTTTCCATCATGGTAATCATAATGAATGCTACGCTATTTTTTCCATCATTTTTGATGGAATCTGTTATGGAGGTTCCGAACTCAACCTCAGACACTGATGTGAACAAGACCTTAGCCACAATATACATTGGCTCAGGCATTCACATGCAATTAGGAAGAAGCTTAACAGTGATATTGGACCCATCACCTAGTGGGCCCTTGGCTGCACCAATGATGTGAACACCCTTATACCACCATTTATTTACTAGGTTTGCACCTCTTACACCAGCCCGAAACTGACAATCTTGTAGGGGCTGCCAGATTTTCAATAGCTCAACTCAGTTAGATTTTTTTATTTTGCATAATTCGGTCAGTGACTGATCTTTCCCAGTCTTCGTAGTCCCAAACCTCATTGATAGGACAAGAGGCATTGGTGCCCAGGGGTTTTGCCCTCTTTTCCTTATCACTTTGCCACCAAGCACCAGCCATGCATTGAAAACAAACTCATAAAGGCCTTTCCTCTGTCTAGGGACCATTAGCCACTCCACTGACTAATATTCATATGGCAGGTCTTTCATTTATGATACACTGGATCTAGAGGCATTGTTTAGAGTTCCAGGACCCCCATCTACCATGCACCATTTATAATTTTAGTGCCTATCTATGTGGAAGAGGGTATGGATGCAAATTCTATCTTTATATCTCATTTTTCTCTAAGGGGATCCTTAGTAACTTAATAACACAGTACTGTGACCAGGCTCAGACTGGCCAACAGGAAAAGTGAACCCCCTGGTGGGACCCTGGGCATGCTGGGCCACTGGTCAAAGCAGACCAGGGGCTGTTTTTTTTTAGGGAGAATGGCATAGAAAGCGAGGCAGTCATGTACAGTAGCTCTAGGTTGGGCCTCATGAATAAACTCCACGAGTGGGCCCCAAGACTCAGCTTCACTGATGGGCCCCAAGAATCAACTCTACTGATAGGCCACAACAATCAAATCCACTGGTGGGCCCCTAGAATCAACTCTACTGGTGAGCCACAAGAGTCAACTTGACTGGTTGGCCCCAAGAACCAACTCCACTGGTGGGCCCAAGAACCAACTCAACAGGTGGTCCCCAAGAACCAACTCAACATGTGGTCCCCAAGAACCAACTCAACAGGTGGTCCCCAAGAACCAACTCCACTGGTGGGCCCAAATAATAAACTTTACTGCTTGGCCCCAAGAACTAACTCCACTGGTGGACCCCAAGAATCAACTTCACTGGTGGGCCCCAAGAATCAACTTCACTGGTGGGCCCCTAGAATCAACTTCACTGGTGGGCCCCAAGAATCAACTCCACTGGTGGGCTCCAAGAATCAACTCCACTGGTGGGCCCCAAGAAACAAAACTCCATGGTGGGCTCCAAACACTAACTCCACTGGTGGGCCCCAAGAACCAACTCCACTGGTGGGCTCCAAGAACTAACTCCACTGGTGGGCTCCAAGAACTTACTCCACTGGTGGGCCTCAAGAACAAACTCCACTGGTGGGCTCCAAGAAACTAATTTCCACTGGACGCCCAAGAACCAACCCCAAATAGTGGGCCCCAAGAATCAACTCCATGGTGGGGCCCCAAGAATCAGCTCCACTGGTGGGCCCCAAGAATAAACTTTACTGGTTGGCCCCAAAAACTAACTCCACTGGTGGGCCTCAAGAACAAACTCCACTAGTGGGCTCCAAGAACTAACTCCACTAGTGGGCTTCAAGAACTAACTCCACTGGTGGGCCCCAAGAATCAACTCCACTGGTGGGCTCCAAGAAAAAAACTCCCTGGTGGGCTCCAAGAACAAATCCACTGGTTGGCCCCAAAAACTAACTCCACTGGTGGGCTCCAAGAACCAACTCCACTGGTGGGCCCCATGGATCAGCACTGACTGCTGCATTTGCTGATCCCACAACTTGGATGTCAGGCCTCCTATTAAACACAGAGTCGTCTGTCACGTTACATAGATCTTTCTATTTGCAGCTATTCGGTATTTTCAAGGACTCGCTGCTATTTTTGAAAACAAAAGTGAATATTAAACCGATTACAGGAAATGTCGGAGGGTCATGGTCAGGGGCTGGGTTTGATCATTACTGCTTAGCTTGTTCCTCTTAATACTTCACCTGAGGACGGACAATGTGCTTCAGGGCAATGTCACACTGCGGTGATGGAATGCCAAATAGCACATTGCTCCACTGTTACAGGTTATTTTTCCCTCCAGCACAGGAACTATTTACCTCTGATTGACACTACATTACTTTGTATAGGAAACCATGTGTTCAGGCACCTTCCCTTTTCCGGTTAATTTTTTGGGTCTTCTCTAGTGGAAAGGAAGTAAAATGCTTATATATGTAGAGCAATAGAGCAATGGCCGCTGCTGGTTTCCCCTTGTAGGGGCAGAAGAGCAGGTTTCCAGTACTTCACTATATTGGGATGGATCTATTTTATATATTAACTACTAGCACTGTGAGTTAGAAAGGGACAGTCTTGCCTGGCCTTTTTTCTAGTTTCTTAATCTGAGCTCTAACAACTGTTTGTTACTTTAAAGGGTTTGTTCACTACAAGGATTGCTGCTTTTTTGTTAAGATCTTTTTAAAAAAGTACTTTGCAATATATGTCCTTTAAAAATGTTACCTTTCCTAGTTCCCCTTTGTATGAGTGCATCAGTCCTCAGGTTGCTATAGTCGCCCTGTTCAATCTCTCCTGATAGGTGCCGCCTGGTTGCTATAGTACGCCCGGGCTTCTATGAACCTATAGAACCCGAGACACGCCCCTGAAAAAAATAAAACCAAAAGAAAGGATGAGGTGAGATGAACAATGTAGTGAGACAAACCCCCTTTTTTTCATTTTTTTAAATGGGTTTTTTTTTTAACACCAACTGCGGCAAAATTTTGGTGCACAATTAACCATGTCCCTTTATGTGAAGCCACCCCTTGTTACCACGGCCAATCCCCTTTTGTCGGACGAGACACAGAAGTATCTAGAATAGTGTCTTAATTTGCCCCACGGTCTATTGTCAGAATCTCCGGTTGCTACTTCGTCCGTCCATACTGCAGCTATATTCATTCAGTTTGGCTGCTGTGTACAAGCACAAGCTCAGCAGGCAAACAGGGCATCCAAGCGTTTTTTATATGCAAAGATTTTGTATGATTTTTAAAGGGGGTTTTTAGCATGCAGTTTCACAGAGGGCACAGCCAGATTTCGCTCACCTCCCGGTCGGCTATGGGTGGGTCTAGAGCAGTGACTGGCATATCAGCTTTGCTGTTCCTAGCTATTCCTGTTACAGTGACATGACTGCAGGAGATTTATAAAGTGTAGTTCACAAGAGTGAAAGCTTTCATTGTGTTAGGTAAACAAACTCCATTATTAGAGCTAAGACTCTGCAGGGAGGGACTCACCATGGACAAACTGACTGACTGATGGCAGCTTGGAACAATGAAAGATAAAAGAGGGCAGGGAGATAGAGAGCAGGGAAAGGTTGTTGGTAACCAGAGAAACTTGTGCACTCTAAAAGGAGATAAAATTTTAAAAGCAAAATCAAAACAGCAATGTATTTGGTAATAGTTTTCATTTACCTTTCCCTACATTTTAAAAACGTATCATCATTTAGGTTAGAAAATCCTTTAACTTAGGCATACTCAGGGCAAGCCCGAGTCCTATGTTAGTATTTAATGTACACAAACCAAATATAATACAGCACCCAAGAATCAGGCTATTGGATAATCCACCTTGACCAGCCTATTATACAGTTTACAGCAACCATTCTCTGCACAGCTGGACCACCAACATTCAGCAAAGTCCTGTAAACTTGTGCTTGGACAAAGGCATGTGCTGCTGGTGGGATTATTGTAGGATTAAAAGTCCGGGCTCTTGAACCACAAGAAATATGTTCTAATAGGAAACAGTTTTGGTCCAATGCTCTTTTGACCCTATAGTGTCTGAAGTGCTTGCTTCTATCCTTCTACTGTACACATGTAGCCAGGCTGGAGTTAGTAAGATTTTCATTAAATTTTCACATCATACGTCAAAAGGCCAGCAAAATATTTCACAGGACTTGGAGAAACGATTATTTTAAGGGGGTTTTCCTATCCAAAGGGAAACGGGTTGGGGCGTTACCACTAAAAGGGGCCATTTCCCCTTCTGTCAAAAAGGGGCACAAGGAGGTTTTTGGAGTGGGGTCATGAGTTGAGTAGCTCATTCATGGTGGGACCGGCTGTTGCACTCATAAAAACCATGGGCGACATCTATGAAATTTTTCATGCAGCCTTTGGTAACTTGGGGCCCACTTCCAGTGCTAAATAGATATAGAGGGGGTATAATACGACAGATGGATTAAAGTGTTATCGCCAAATTTGATGGGGTTTCCATCAAAACTTGGCACATTAAAAAAAAGCGCCCGGACCGGCCCCCACTTTGGGGAGGCCGCATGACCGGCCGCTGGGGTGCATCATCAGCGCGGCCGGCTGAGGGGAAGGAGAGGAGGCGGGGCAGAAGTGACGGACGGTCTTTAGACCGTCCCTTCTGCCCAGAGCACAGTTGACACAGCACGAGGCAGGAATCCTGCCCGCCCTCCCTATGTTGTGGTGGCTGTAGCTGATGATGTCCATTGACAAGGTAGCCTGTTGGGTTGTGGAGTGTGAGGCTCCTTATGCTTTGACGTTGTCATGGGGCCGTTGCGTTCGCTCCCCCACCACCCCCACCCCCCCAGGTTCATGGCGTTGGAAGAGGATATTGGCTGAGGGGTCATTCGGTTATGACTCACTCTTGGTTTGGAGAACATGAACTTGGCCTGGCGAAGGTGGGCTCTTCCAGGCTGGTATCCCTGGAGAGCAAATTGGGTGAGCCATCTTGTATGACTTTTGGACCCCCAAGCCAGTAGAGTATGGCTCGGGTAGTGGTGTTTTTTCCCTTTGGGGATTTGGTCGCCAGGTCGGTCTCGGCTCCAAGGACCTCTGCCCCATAGGTTGGGGCTGGTGTACTTCGGTACTGGTTTACAAAGGTTGAGTGATATTGGTTGGTTGGTTACGGAGTTATCTGGTTACAGATACTGTATTTGGGTTTAGAGATTTATACATATGAGTATGGTATTTATATGTATATATGAGAAGGGTTATTTATATATTTTATGCAAAGTTATTACAGGCACCGAGAACCAGGCATTTGACATTTCCATGGCTGGGTGCCATTTGCCCTATTTGCCTGTGACACCAAAACGCCTTGTTCCGGTCCTGCAGACAGCAGCTTTAATGTGGAAGCTGCCTCATGGACCAGATAATCATCCTGACACCAAAGACTCCCAGTAACTAGCTGATTTCGGGATTTAAAATCTGAAATCTGATGGATTTGTGCCCCAACCCCAGGGCCCTGTAACCACCTGGAGTGCCCAAAAACAGTTTTGGCAGGGTTTTTATTATATCTGCCCCTTTCACGACCTGAAAAACAGTCCATGTGCTAGGTTATAGAGGCTCCACTGCAGTGCAAAATCATTTCCGCTTGATGTTGCCATCTGTCTAAGAAATGCAATCATACATGGCGGCCCTACAGATAATACATTGACAGTCTGAGATGGTTAGATTGGAAGCAGCTGCTTGTTAGAAGCTGTCCGCTCAAAGAGGGGTCCTCATCTATGATTTCTATAGGCCTTCATAAGGTATATGGACAGGGGTGTTGTCCCACCCATAACATTTATTACCTATACCCAGGGTAAGTGATAAATTTAAGATTGTTGAGAGTCCAATCAATGGGAGCTTTGAAGGGTTTTTTTCACCATACAGTTTCACAGTGCTTGCTCTTCACAGCCAGGTTTAGACTCAAACTTCCTGTTCAGGCTGTGGGTGGTTCTATAGCAGTGATTGGCATCTCTGCTGTTTCTAACTATTATGCTGCATCCACACAGCAAAGCACAAATATTAGTCGGATTCTGAATTAGAATTTAACCAGTATTTTGCAGTTGATTTTCGTTTTTTGCCATTTTTTTGCACTTTTTTATAGCAGTTTTTGGAATCGACCAGCCAATCGACATTGGGCAGACGGAAGATTGAATTTGTTTCAAGTTTTTTTTTTTTTTTTTAAATAGTGGTTTTCAAATCCGTCCATCAGAAATTCGGAGTCAAAAAACGACTATAAATGCTTGCTGTGTAGACGGACTCTAACCGTTACAGTGACATGACTGCAGCAGATTTATAAATTTTAGTATACAAGGCTATAGACCTCTAAAGGGTGAAAGCTTGTAATTTAGTTAGGTAAACAAACTCCATTGATAGAGATAGTGCTTTGCAGGGAGTGACTCACCATGTTCAGCCTGTGGAGCAATCAGATAAGACACAGAGGAGAGAGGTGGGGTGAAGTGATCAGTAACCAAGAGTAACTTGTGTGCCCTAAGTGGAGATAAAATCTTTTTTAACTCCTCACCAAATTAAAATCAAAACAGCAATGTATTTGGTAATAGTCTTCATTTGCCTTTCCCTACATGTTAAAAGCCAATCATTGTGGTGAGAAAACCCCATTAATGATCACAAAAACAGGAGTCCCAAATCTCTTGTCCCCCCCCCCACCCCCCCCCCCCCCCCCCCTGACTGGAGCGTCAGTCCATGTGCACACTGTGTATGGTACTGGCAAAGATATACAAGCACTCATCTATCTTCATCAATCACATGAATTAGATCAATAGCAGCACCAGTGTCCAGAGCTTGTAAGCTTATGTTTACCAGTAGAAGTAGGCTACGTCTGCACAGCAATGTTAAAATATTGTCCAAAATCCGACAGCACTTTAACATCGCTGGATTGTGGTTTTTGGAGCAGATTTGCGCTAAAAACCGCGGTTGATTTTGGATTTTCCGTCGGCCCCATACATTGAATGTACAAGAATCCGACGGTAATCCTGCAGAAGATCCAGCAGGTTTTAAAATGTTAGGCCTGTAAATGTGAAATAGTTTTTTTGGGGGTAGCTGGCTTGATTGGAACAATGCTGGAAGCATTGCGCTGAGCTTGTTAGACCTTGGTGGGTTTGGGGTTAGTGAGAGTGGGTTCCAAACTCAAGTATCCCCCTAGCTGTTGTGGATGGGCCTTAGTAAAGACTACTAGTGTCAGTAGTTACAGATTGACCACTAGGCACTAATTTGGAATGATGTTTAGTCTAGTTCAGAAGCCTTAAAGGGGTTGTCTCGCTACAAAGAATAGCTTTCAAAATGTAGGGAACACTAAATGAAGATGTTTTCCAAATATATTGCTTTGTTCATCTTTTTTTTGTTAAAGAACTAGAAGAGATATTATCACCTCCCTGGCTATTCTGTTCACCTCATGACCGAACCTATTTTACTCCCTTTTCCCCCTACTGTTTGTTCTATGAGATACAGTGAGTGAGGTCATCCACACAGGTCATGGCATGCTCTGTGCTGGCTGGCAGTAAAAGCATGATTTTATCTGATCTTTTCCAGACAAAAGCTTGTAACTACTGCTGTTAACTTTAGATAAACCATCCCTCTTGCATTTCCAGAGAAAGCTTCTAAACTAATCTAAACTAATTTGCAACTGAAAACACAGAGTGAATACACAAGAGGAAAGCACAAGCGCATATGCTAAGTACAGACAGTCTGACCAGGAAGTGACAGGATGAATCTATGAAATCCTGAAGGGAGACACCCCCTGTAAGGTTAGTGTTTGCTACAGGGAGGAAGTCACCAGCTGTGGTCATGTGTAGTACAGACCAAAAAAATGGGATTTCAGTGAAGAGAACGGGATCCTAAAAATAATCTGATAAACTGAAAACTGTTAATTTTCTGTTAACATTAAATAATCTAAAATATTTTTAAAAAGAGCCACCTAATGTAAAATTAACCGTTAAGCCTTTGTGTCTCTCTCGATATTGCAACCAACAAGATTGTTTTACCCCTGCATGTAAAAACATCATTCAGTAAACTTGTTTGCCTGTATTACATTGAACTGTAGTTGTCTTCTTTTGAAGGGAACCAAATCTGAGGACCCCACCAGCCCCCCCCCCCCTGATCCTGAAACCCAAGTTACATGTGCCTGTTCATTAAATACCCAAAAGCATTAGATAATTCATACTCGCAAGCAAAAAAAAAACCTGTAAAAATCAGCTTTATTTTTAGCTACCATCAGTAGTATCACTTTACATTTTACCCTACTTAATGGTTTCTAAGCCAAAACTTAGTTAATGGGAAGAACCGGACGGAACTTCCATAATTTATGTTTCACGCATGATTCAAACACATGGAGCCTCTCTAATGTTTACATAATTTTTTGGCATGGAGAGCACGGCATGTACCATCACGGCGCAGTTTATAAATAAAGTGTACACAATGGAGTTTAGAGTAGCTGGAAGCAAAAATAAAACATTCTAATGTCAATGATAAAATAACAGCTTGACTCACCCACACCCAAGAATGCACTCATTGTTTGGACAGGGGTAAGCGTCAGGGAGAGATGTGACTTGAGGCTGTGGTTTAACCCTTTTAGTGGTAGGCTTCAAAATATTCATTGAAATGCTTTTCAAAAATATTCTCTTAAAACTCACAAGCCATTTTTTTCAAAGTTTGATGCACAAGTCTTTGGTACCCATAGGTTTGATGAATCAATTACCTTTGTGGAAACACAACACACAACACGGGATCATTGTGTTTTGATGATACCAGTCAATGGTGTCCAGTGGTTTGATGTCCTTACATGCAGTGGTTTGGAGCACCATCCCCTTGTATCCGTAGTTTTATGTGCCAGTCTCTGATGTTCCAGTGGTTTGATGTACCAAGCAATGGTGTCCAGTTATTTGATGCACCAGCCCTTAGATATTCCATTGGTTTGATGCACTAAGTGGTTTGAATCACTAGTCCATGGTGTTCCGTGATTGGATGTATCAGTCCCTGGTGTCTAAAAGTGTTGATGGAACCGTTCGAGAAAAGTTAAGTTCGCGTCAAACAGCTCGATTTTCTCGAACCGAACATTTTACTGTTCGTTCGAGTAAATATTTGAGTTTTCACATGGCGTTTCGATCACGCCGATTTAACTAGTTTACACAGCGCCTTTCTGCACTTTTGGCACCATACCAAGCAGTGCAGCGCCAGAGAAATGTCTAAAATATCATCGCTGAGGTGTAGGCTCTCATTGCTGCTAAAATCACATGACCATGTATATATTAAATTTCACTGTATTTGCCTTGTGAATGCCATTTTTCAGCCGCTCTCGGTACGTACAGACTGCTCTCTGTCTGCTTGCTTGCATGCAGGCACAAGATTTGTTTATTAGCGATTTTAGACAGGAAAAGCTGCTATTTAGATTAGTTAGTTAGGTAATTAGTTAGGGGGTGTGCAGTGAGCTTAGGGAATCAAGACTTAGAAAGCATTCTCCTCTCCATAGACAGCAATAGTTAGGGAGTTTGGTCATTGAAAGAAATTATTTTAGCCTCTCAATTTTTTTCTGTCACTCTTAGAGCCAAATTTTCTTCACTAAGTTGTTCCAAGTATCCAGCTTACTGTCATGGATGGTAATTCCAGCTTCTTCTCACCTGTATAGGTATAAAAATTTACCTGAACATCTTCTCCCATTGACTTTAATGGTGTTTGAGTTCGAACCAAGCCTTGAACCTCACACCACTACTGTTCAAAGTTCAACTCGAAACTTTTTACTGTTCGCTCATCTCTAGAGTCTAATGGCTTGAAACACCAGACCCTGGTGTCCATTGGTTGTATGCACCAGTCCGTGGTGTCCAGTAGTTCAATGCAGTGGTCTCTGATATACCAGCTTCTGATATTGCAATGGTTTTATGTACCAAGCAATGGTATCCTGTTGTTGAATGCACCCACCTCAGATATTCAAGTGGTTTGATGCACCAGACCATGGGGTCTAGATGTTTAATGTACCAGCCTCTGGTGCTCGGTGGTTTGATGCACCAGCCTCTGGTGTTCGGTGGTTTGATGCATCAGCCTCTGGTGTTCGGTGGTTTAATGCATCAGCCTCTGGTGTTCGGTGGTTTTTTGCACTAGTCTCTGATGTTCCAGTGGTTTGATGCACAAGTCTCTGCTGTTCATAAATGTGATATACAGGACTCAGATTTTTATGGAAATCTCTAAGTTCTTGTAATTCCCAGTGGAGTGGTGACCCAATCTACTGGTTACCAACCAGTTCGGGTCCCAGCTCCGGGACTCCCCACTAATAAGATCTCTTTAACCCACTAATTTCTACCTGTAATTTAGAACAAGCCTCACAGAGCTTCACTGGAACAACACTGTAAATCTGTTTTATTGCAGAGGCCCTGTGACAAGGGCGTGTAAAGCGGCTGATGATCTTTTTCCACACCTCAGGCTCATTCATTGCACAAGATAAAATGATCTCAGTTTTTTTTAATCTTTAAAATCCATCACAGCCAGTAGGTGCCATTGATTTACTGTTGAAAGAAAGGCCACATACTTTTATTTGCACCCACAGTATTTACTTAGACTTAGAGGAACGGTGATACAAAGACAGCTGTGTAAGTGGACACAATACATGAGAAATGAAGCTTTGTTAGTAAGTTTCCACCTGTTGCATGGAAAATTTGCACATTTCTAGGACCACATAATCATAATAAAGGTGCTGATAGGTTGGGATTATGATACCGCTAAGGTGCCCATACACCTTCAATTGCTGTTGGCTAAACATTGGATCACATGGATGTTTATCCCAATTCCCCCACACACATGCATGCTTGGCTTTGGTGAGTCATTAAAGGGTTTGTCTCACTACATTGATTCATCTTACCTCAGTTCTGTTTTTTTGGTTTCACTTGGGGCGTGTTTACTGGCTTCCACTAGGCTGCAGTAGAAGCCAGGTCTGTAGCTATAGCAACCAGCGCTGGCAGCCTATCAGGAGAGATCAAACAGGTCTGTAACTATAGCGACCTGAGGAGGATTGCAGCCCATACAAGAGGATGGGCTGTATCCTTCCCTACTGCGCCGGTCTGAGGAAGGAGGAGCAAACCTCCGAAACGTCACTGTGGGGCATGTGGCGATCCTCATGGCTGCTTTTCCAAACAGCTCCGTGTTCCAAACAAGCTATGGACACTAAGTAAGAATTTTCCATGTTGTTTCCTCAAAAGTTGTAAAAGATTCTCGCTTCACAGGTTTAATCCTCTGTCAGCGTATTGGACGATACAGATGTTTGTCCTAAATTGTACGGACTGTATATACATATGAATCGATTTCTATAAAGTTTGAAAATATTAAGGACTGAGTCTTTATTACTAAGAATATATGCATCTATATATGGCGTTGGAGAAAAGCCCTTATTCCTACAGTCCTTCCTGTTGATGCTTGATATGACTGAAGAAAAGAATGGTCTGATTGTTACAACACTGCTAATTGCTGACACCGGCTCCGTTCCCTGCTGTTTAACCTTTTAGATGCTGCAGTGATCGTAGCATCTAAATGAATGAGAAACGGTGCCACGCACCGTTTCTCACTCCGAATGGCACCGCACAACAAGATCATGGGATGACAATTGGTTAAGATGGCGGCTGGAAACCTCATGAAAACTTTCACCATGGCCATGTATGCAGTTCTAACAATTCTAACAGTTCTAACACTTCCCCAAGTAGGAAGTGATATAACTGCTATCTTTGAACACCTTTCTGCAATGAAGAAAGGTGTACTAATTTTTACATTCCCTAGTGGTCGAGTCCCTTGTAAAGTACTTAAAGTGAAGAAAATGGTTTAAAGGTATAAAACAAAATATTAAAAGTTCAAATCTCCCCCTTTTGTCATTTTACAAATATAAAAATAAAAAAATTAAAAAGTTACACATAATTGATGTCGCTGCCTCAATAACAGTCTGATCTATTAAAATGTAACATAATATACCTGGTACACTGATCACTGTAGAAGAAAAAAAAATCCCAACCTCAAAATTGCAGTTGTTTGATCATTTCATGCCCCTAAAAATTTAAATAAAAAGTGATCAAAAATTTTCCTCTATCCCAAAATGGTACCAATAAAAAGTACAACCTGCAAAAAAATGTATTATAACTCAGGTCCATGGGTGGAAGTACAAAAAAGTTATTGGTCACAGAAAATGGCGCTGCAATGCAAATTTAAGAAAAGTAAAATGTTTGGACTTGTTTTATAGTACCAAGACATAATGAAAACCCTACATATTTTGTATTGCCGGAATCGATGTAGAATACAGATAACACATCATTCACAGCAAAAAGTGAACACAGTAAAAACAAAAACTCTGCAAACATGGCACAAGTTTTTTTTTCTCACATTCCACCCCACTTAGAATTTTATGACAGTTTCCCAGTATATTCTATGGAATGGTCAATGACAACAATAGAAACTACATGTTGTCCTGCAAAATAAATGCTGTGCAAAAAGCTTGCTGATAATAAAGACAGTTTAATTAGAGCACAGTTAAAACTGCACCAAAACTGCGCTGTGTGAAAGCACCCTTAGGGGCCGTTTACACGGCAGAGGACAAATACAGGTCGGTTTATCTGACCGGTATTTGTCCAGTTTTAGTGCCGCGTAGGCGGGGGGGGGGGGGGCGGCGTTTAACCACCATGAGCGGGGAAAAGCCCACCCCCGTACAAATGACATGCACATGCACGAAAACCGGACGGAAGAATGTGCATGTTCAATCTTTTTCGGGCAGCCCACGGGCGGAAAAACCGCCAGGTGGAAAACCCGTGCAGTGGGGACTGCTGCACGGGTTTTCCATAGAGCCCCATTGTGCTCGTTTGCGGCCGGTTTTTCAGACGGTCTGCAAAACTGCAAACCGTCTAAAAAAAACGGCCGAAAAACCGTGCCGTGGGGAAATGCCCTAAGGGTAAACAGGTTGTTTCTGTCTCTTACAGCTTCAAATCCAGGGGCGGGTCTCTCCTCCCAGTGGGCATGTCTCTCCTCCCTGTAGGCGGGTCTCTCCTCCCAGTAGGCATGTCTTCCCTCACTGAAAACTGGTGACATTATCATTTTGTGTGAGCAGTGGAAGGGAGAGAATGTCACAACTCTGCAGACCTCCTGCAATGGTCAGTTCTCATGTCTGCTGAGCTGTCACCTGCCTCCCAGGATGCACAAGCTCCTTGTAACCAGAACCCCTGCATTGCTGTAAGCAGTCATATATACAACCTGAAATGATGCCACAAATGTGAGAAAGGCACTCTGCTCCCCCCTCTGTTATCAGGCAGGAGGTAGAGCAGAGTGTATAAGGCTGTGTTATATGCAGGGGAGGGTGAATCTAGCAGCTATAGACTCAGCAATTGCCCAGATAGTTCACATAGAGCTGGGAGATGAGAATAGAGGAGCTCAAGCAGCTTTTATTACGTAGCAAGCAGCCAGTATAGAAAGTTGTTTCACTTTCATTTTACACAGCTCAGAGGGGAGTAAGCACAGAGTGCAGGCAACCAATCACAACAAAGGGGGTGTGTCCCATCCAGGGGGCATGTGCCAACAGGGCTGGATGAAATATCAGTAAGCCAATTTCAGCAAAGGGGGCGTGGCCTGATCACTTGCTGCAGAAATAGCTCTAGACAGGCACAGATTAGCTCATATCTGCTATACTAAATGAATTAGGTAATGCAAACCAATTGATAAAGTGCTTATTTTACCTTACATTACAGATATGATCTTTGTAGTGAGAAAACCCCTTTAAGATAGTCATAAACATTGGAGAGCCAGACCCTCCATCACTCTGCATGTCTCTGCCTAACATGCAAGTTTTTTTATGGTGTAAATAAGCCACTAGTGGACAATAAGAAAGGCTAAAAGGATCCATTATAAAAACCAAACCAAAGTAATTGCCCCTAAAAGGAGACAGAGTCTGGCAGCCCCTAATTATAATCCGACCGGTATTTTGTCCTCTGCTGTGTAGACAAATCCTTAGACTGTTTTGATACATAATATATAGAAAAATCCACGGCACATGATATAATGCACAAAGTGAACAATTTTATTACTGATATTTAACAAAAGTAGGCAAAAATGGATCTAGATTACTGTACAACTGGTAGACCAACAAATGTCATAGATGTCGAATGCCAACGTTTCGGCAATTGATGCCTTTCTCAAGAGACATCTATAAAGAGTAGGTATAAAGAGCAGGTAAAGAATTGTAAAATTCTAATTAGGTATTTTGTTCTCTGCCGCGGGGATGAAACCTTAGACTGTGTAAAAACTCCATAGTGAGTGACTGACTGGTGGCTTTGTGCTATCTAGCACCACTAAGTAGGTTCGCGGATATATGGCACTATTATTTATATTATTAATTATTGTTTCTTAAAGGGGTGTTACCATCAAAGACATTGATGGCATATTGATAGGCTATCAATGTGAGATGGGTGTGGGACCTGCCCTACAGTATCTCCAGAACAGGCCCCGAAACTCCCGTTCTCAATGGAAAAGTGTCTGCGAAAGTTTGACCCCTCTGCATTTATTTCATTGGGAGTTTTAAGTACAACTGAGTGGTTGCATTCGGCTGTACTTGGAACTCCCATTGAAATGACGGGACTCATTGGGGCAGTCGCTTCTTCATTCAGAATGGGAGTTTTGGAAGCCGATTCTGGAGATAGGTGCGGGTACCACACCTATCTGACATTGATAAACATCGAAAGTCCAGCTCACCAAACCTGAATTTTCAGTTCACATCTCCTCTGTCCATCTCGGAAAAAAATGGGGAGCTAATCCATAACGGAAGTTCAACAGGGACCCATAGCAAAATGAGATGGGCTCCTAACACCTAATGATAGGGAACTGGAATAGCAGCTTAAAGAGGTTTTGCCATCATAGACATTGCTGGCATATTGATAGGATGTCAATGTCAGAAAAGTTCAACAAGAAAAAAAGCACAGTTAGTGCAACTTCCAGCATCCAGGAAAGAAGATGTTCTATATATTGTCAATAAAAAAATATTTATTTGAAAAACCATTCAAAGCAAACAACAGACCGGCATACAGTGTATCAAAAAACTATGTGCATAGCCAACGTCCTCACTGACGCGTTTCGGAAAACTCTTCCTTAGTCATAGTGTGAATTGCCCTTACTTAAGTATCTCCCCATCAGAACAACGGGTGAAACATAAAAAACCAGACCGAGCAGAGGTGGAGACCATCGCAAGAAGCTTCTCAGTCGAGAAGCTTTTTGGATTTCCCGATTGGGCACATGTATCCCACTAGGTCTGAATACTAAATTTGACATCTTCTATCAGTATTAGTGAATGGCTTTTATTGTGTTTTATATTTGACTATTTGTGTATTGTTATATGTGTAGACAGCAGTTATTAGTTTATGTATCTATTCAGCACCTGGTGAGAATGTTTTTTATGTTTCACCCGGTGTTCTGATAGGGAGGTATTTAAAGGGGATGTATCGCTTTATCAGTTCGGCTGTTTTCTTGAAACTTGATTCTCTCAGTTCCTGAAATCCAGGGGCATTTCTTCCCCTTCCAGATGGATGTTTCTTAACTGAAGGGGGATGACATCATCCCCACCTTCACTGTTCATGCTCGTTCCCAAGTCAGTGTGTTCCCCCCCCTCTGAGTCCACATGTCACTGTGTCGATCCTCTCCTTTTGCAGTCTTATTTTGTAAGAGCTGTTTACATACCACCGCCCTGCATTCAGTCTAGACAGTTTTCTATGAACTCAGAGCACTGATCTCTTCTCCTCTCACAGCTGGAGTTTTTGTTACAGTTGAATCCAGTCTTCTATGAACTCATCCAGAGCACAGATCCATCTCCCTTCTATGTTTACACGCAGGAGTATTAGGCACAATTCTGCTTTTTTTCTGATTGTAGAGCAGCTGCAGTGTCACTGAGGAGCTGCTAGCTGTATAGAGTGAAATTGTTGCCGGCCCGTTACACACAGGAGCATTAGGCACCGAGGCACAATTCTGCTGTTTTCTGATTGTAGAAGCAGCTGCAGTGTCAATGAGGAGCTGGTGGCTGTGCAGAGTGAAATTGTTGCCGGCCCCTTATTTTGAGTGAGAGAGGCAGGAATGCACGCTCCTGTGAATACGACCGGGGGGGTGGGGGGGCAGACAGAATGTAAATTAGTAGAGCCGTCAGCCAATGAAATAAAGGAGGTGGAATCCGACCGGCACTGGGGTACAGTGTTTACACAAAATGAAGATAAGGCAGACAGTGAGAACAAGACAGCTTTGCTAATGACATCCAAGTGCAAAGTTGTTTGTTTTCACTGTCCCCTTATTCTGAAGACCATTTAATGAAATGATACAACCCATTTAAGTAAGGGTGGTTACCTCTTACCTTCACACTATAACTAAGGAAGAGTTTTCTGAAACGCGTCAGTGAGGACGTTAGCGACGCACATACTTTTTTGATACGCTGTATGCCGGACTATTGGCTGCTTTTAATGGTTTTCCAAATAAATATTATTTTTTATTGAAAATATATAGAACATCTTCTTTCCTGGATGCTGGAAGTTGCATTAACTGTGCTTTTTTCTTGTTGGACTTTTCTGACATTAACATCCTATCAATATGTCATCAATGTCTATGATGGCAAAACCTCTTTAAGCTGCTATTCCAGTTTCCTATCATTAGTGTTAGGAGCCCATCTCATTTTGCAATGGGGCTCTATGAAAACTGGTTACGCCTCTTCATGAATGATTACTACCATGAGAAACCTTCAGTAAAAAATACTGTATAGTCTACTGTATGTGTTCACATAAAGCACATTGTATCCCAGCGGTCTGGTTAGTGACTTGATAAGGTTGTTATTCCACCAGGGGTTAGCAGGATCATGGATAATCCTCCTGTGTAAATCATTAAAGCAGCAGAAACTGTTGAGGACTGAGGATCTCACGCTCCATCAGTTTTCATAATAAATTAAATCATGAGGATGATTAACAAGCATGGAAGGTAGGAAGCTGCATGGCCATAAAGCACTGGCCGGGAACCCCCAGAAAGGCAGACTCTTTGAAGTAGGAAGTGTCTGTGTGATTTGGGGGGAGGAAGGAGAGTACACACAGGACCTGGAGCCCTTTGATGCTCCAATGATTCAGGAGTCTGAAGTGGAGAGTGTTTACACTGGAAGTAAACAATCGGCTTCATTTTTGGAACAGTTTGTTTTAAACAATTATTTCATTGTGGGATGGACCCTTTCCTCCCCTCAAGGTAACCAGTCTCCTCTCAGCTGCACTAAAGGAAGGTTGTTTTGGAATGAAATAGCAATGCCCGAATAGGGCCCTGTTCCGTTTCACAAGGGTTCACCAAATCCAAATCCAATTTTTTCCCTATCCCTAATGTTAAAGACTATAACTAGATCACTGCAAAATGAAACAAGGAGCAGAGAGAAGCGCACCTCGTGCACATAAACTTTTGTATGAAGTTTAAAAGATTCTGGTGTATTAGTCTCTCACCTGGACGAGCTGTGCAAGGTAAGTGGCACAACTCATATAAGCGTTTGTAGAAAATTAACGATCCCCAAGGATCAAAGCCGAGCAGCCAAACTCCAAGTCAGGTCGGTGAGCCCTCCACAGATTCTCGGTGGTCTCCGGCAGCAATAGATAGTCACTGTGCTTTCACTCCTCACCATAGGCGAGTAGGAAAACTCAGTAAAAAACTTGGTGCAGCGCTCAGGCGATGGGTAAAATAAAATAAAATAAGGGACGAGACACTAGGCATCTAGCCAATTAATATGTCTCTTTAATGTCCAAATTAAAAGCAGAACAGCAAGACGCGTTTCTCGAGGATCTACCTCGCTTCATCAGTTGAAAGCACAGTGACTATCTAATGTTAAAGACAAAGGGCGACATGTATGATTTTTGGCGCCCAGGCACCATTTTTATTAGTAACGTAGAACATGCCTGAATCTATGAACCTGTTCTACTGCGGGTCATATATTTCGTGCTTTCTAGCTACAAAGCGACAAATCAGGCTCAGGTAAACCACTTTTAAAGTGCTCTACCTGTTCCAGCAGTAATGCGCCTGGATTTGCCGATCAAAAGTCATAAATATGTAGATTCGTACGGTTCTAGTGCGCCCCGCCTCCAGCACACCCCCCCGATCTCAGGTGCATTACAATGTTCTGCGGGTGCTCTGTATTGCGCCTGATAATAGAGTGCATCTGATTAAAAATATAGAGAACGGGGCTGCGCCAGAAGTCTGGCGTCTTTTCAGCCTCAAAACTGGCGCAGCCCCATACATACATGTCGCCCAAATAGTCCATAGGAAGGAGACAGTGTCCAATTGCTTATCACTATAGATGGACATTTTGTATCCATAAGACTGCTCAGTGAATACCTTGTATGTTCAGATCTTATATATTGACATAATGTTATTATGTATGTGTTTGTTCTGTATTTATTAGAGGTGATGGTGGGCTGTGCTGCCAAACTGCCACATTGGATTGGTTGGTAACTAGTATGTAACCAGGCTTGAACTGGCCCTCAGAGGAGTAGAAGAAACTCCTGGTTGTCCCTGGGCTGCTTTCCTGAGGGAAATGGGAGAAAAAAAAAGAAGAAAGCAAGAAACAGATTAGAAGAGTCAAGTGCAGTAGCTGCAGGGTGGGCCGACAGATTTAACTCCACCGGTGGGCCCCAAGAACCCATTTCACTCATGGGCCCCCAAAAATTAACCAGGTGCCCCAGTCCAAGACATGGAGTTTTTTTCAAACTAATTCGAAGTGGAATCCACATTAAAGTCTGATCTATTTTTAGCAGAAATCCATAGTTCTCTGTGATGAGATGCTGGAAAAAAAGAATGATACATAAGTTTTCAGAAATAGAATCCCATCAGATTCTGTATTTGGCACCCATTGTAACGGGGCTGGCCTGTGTTCAAAACAGCAGAGAAATCAGACGCCACAAAGTGAAAGTAGTATAAATAGGAGGGTATCACCTGCCGTGGGGTTCACAACAGCTAATTCTAAAGGAAAAATGCATCTAATGAAGATACTCCAGCTCTTCTAGCTGCCAATCGCAGAATGAGGAATAGGTATTGGCTTAGACCAGGGGTCTTCAAACTGCGGCCCTCCAGCTGTTGGGAAACTACAATTCCCATCATGCCCACTTTTATAGATTATATAAATGCATGATGGGAGTTGTAGTTTCCCAACAGCTGGAGGGCCGCAGTTTGAAGACCCCTGGCTTAGACCGTTTTGAGGAACATGGATGGTGACACCACTGCACAGTGCCACCATACTGAAGGGAACAAGCTCCAAGAAATGTTAAATGACAGAACTCTTAGGGCCCAGCTTAAAGTGTGAGGAAATAGCTTACTGAAAGTGCGAGGTTATAGTGTGCTTTGCACTGGATTGCCACAATATGGGAAGGGCAGGGGGACTTGAGGATGCCATGGTGGTGGACTTGAGGCCACAAGATGTAGAATGGGTGGTACTCACCAAATGTGTCACCTGTGTAAAGGAGGTGAGTCTTTGCTGGAGAAGCGGTAGTGCTGCTTTGACAAGCGATGCTTGGTTGATAGGAACCATGTATGAGAATAAAACTGAGCGCCGTGCTACATTCCACTATTACTGAGATACTCAATGGCAATCAGTCGAGTTAGTGCACGTGACTGTTTTTATATTTTCTATAGACTGTAATGAAGAGTGATCCCTCTTGAGTGGAAATGGAGGAGGGGACACATGGAGGGGTTCAGACTTTTACAGGATTTTCTAGGAACCTCTCCTCACCAAGGATTGGACAAGTCAGATGTGCAAGCTGTCCAGCCACAGCCATCTTAACAGTATTATGGGCCCCCAGGCATAGCACTGCAATGGACCCTGCCCAAATACAGGACATCACACTAGACCATGCCTCTAGCCAACCCAAGCACACCAATATTATCACGCCACTTATGTCTGGACACCGGCAGTCTGCAGCATACAAGACCAATTGGCAGGGCAGGGAGCCTTTGGCTTTCTTCTCCACCATTTTTTTTAACTGTTTGCACGTCCTAAAAACACACAAACAGTTAAATAAACAAAGCCAACAAAAGGATCCAGGGTGTGTTTCTTGTAGTCCTGGGACATACATAGACCACCTGGGGCCCCTATACTTCTGGGGCCCCCGGGTAACTGCCTAGTGTGCCCAATGGAAAAAATGGTCCTGTGTTCAGCCACACAGTGCTGTAGTCAAGGGTACCTCACCACTGGTTTCCTTCTATCTGTTATATTGAATACAGGAGATTATACTATTTGCTAGTTGGAGCTGGAAGACCAATGATGGAAATGCTCTATGATGACCTCCTAACTCCAATTCAGTCAGAAACTAAAGAGCAGGGGCCCACATACCACTTTTGCTAAGGGGACCTCTGTTGTCGACTTCTGCCCCTTCCATTGATACAGTAACTGCTCTGACTTTCCAATGAATAAAGCACACACCATAGAACCAGTTTTGTGAATTATATTGGGAATGACATTGTAAGCAATTCTGCTCTTGTTCCAGAAAGTAATAAAATGAAAAAGTCGCATTATATTATATTTCCTCCTCCGTTTGCAGGAATACAAAGTAATCATTTTACAAGCCAAAGTGTCACTTTGGCAGAGAGCTTTAAAATCTCAGCAAAAACCAGCAGAGATGGCATCGACTTAACTGGATTTATTCTAACAATTTAGAAGAGAGAAGGCTGTAAAACCGCTGGGCTGTGCTGCCATAGGCCAAACATACTGACAAGCTCCTGGCTGCTGGGTTACTGATATTGCATGATACGTGCTGTACTGGTCTATGTGGAACAGACTGTGATGTGCTTATCGATTCAGAGCAGTGTCCATTGGCAGCGGTGTAACTTCAAGCTCCGGGGCCCTAGTGCAAAAAGTGAAATGGGGCCCCCCCTGTTACCATGCGCCATTTACAATACTGGTGTTTTCTTATGTGGCAGAAGGGCTTTTGGGCCCCCTCAGGCTGCAGGGCCCGGTATTGACTGCACTGCTGCACCCCCTGTAGCTACGCCCCTGTCCATTGGCATTTATATACTTGGCACTAGAACGAGCAGTAGATAAGGACCCATCTCATAGTGAGAAGAAACTGAGTTGATAATATTGAGCTCTACTAGATGGACATTTTAAGATGTGGTGCCTATAAAAGCATTGGGTCCACTTTTATCAGCCAAAGGAGAGAGCTGCTGGTAGCATAGAGATCATGCTGGCTTCCCTTCAAAAGAAGACAACTGCAGACTGGTATCATTATAACAGGAAATTTACTAAACCTTTCTGTCACTTTAAGTGGTACAACAATCTTAGTGGTTACAGTTCTCAGTAGAGGCACAGAAGCTTTGGGTCTATTCATCCACAAACCAAGTAAAGTACTGTCATGTAAATGAAACATTATTCAGCCCTACTCAGGGACATTCAGCACAGGAATCTCTTGCCTCCTGTGTCACCCGACATAGCACCACACAACAGGCCAATTAGCGGATGCCGTGGTAACATCCCTTTCCTGAAGAAGAAAGGAGAAAACAGAGGACAGAGTAGACCGAAGTGACACAGGTGCTGGAATATTCATGAGGCGAGAGGTGAGTAGAATTGTTTTTTTATTTTAAATGAGCGCTACGATGGTAAAAATAATATATATATATAAATAAATTGAGGTGGACAATCCCTTTAAGGCAATGTGTTGGTCTCCTTTCCACCACTTCTCCAAGAAACAGCAGAGCATCCTTTAGCTTTGATGTTGACGATACAAGGACTCCTACCACACCACTCCTATCATTGTCTACTTCCCACCGTCCAGCTTTGTCATAGCTTCCTCAAACAGGATTCTACCAAGTACCTCTATCAATGCCATGGCCTAAAGCCAATTTTCAGGAATATGTTACACATCCAATTCCCTGGGTTGTTGCTGCATCCTGCAGGATAACCAGTCTTCCACTAAGGTCCTTGTCAAGTCCGACAGAAGTGGTACATATCACATCTCTGATCACACACAACTATAATCTCCCTTTGTTTTGAGCACCATACCGCTTACATGTCACTGGTACCCAGCCCACCATCTCCACAGCCCCAAAAGACTGTCCAGACCTAACAGACCTACAACCATAAGCCTCCAGAGATACATTCTATCAGCTCCAGACCATTAATGGTCACATGTTAGTTCACTGTTTGCCTGTGACACACCACAAGCCACAATCACTAAAAGCAGCCATACTGCCCTCCACCTTAAACCACCTCCATTCTGCACAGGCCTCACCATTATGATCTGTTACCTCCAGTCTATCACCTTTACAGCTCAGCCTTTCAATTTCTCTGCTATTTACCGGTAGAGGGAGAAACTTGCTAACTCTATGGGATAGTAGTGCCGACCTTCATCAGGTAGGAGCCCCGCACATCTGTTGGCTTACTGTGCTCTCCTCAAATGGCCGCTCTGGGGTCCTGGGTTCATATCCCACGAAGGACAACATATGCAAGGAGTTTGTATGTACTGCCCATGTTTCCATAGGTTTCCTTTGGGTACTATGGTTTCTCCTACACTCCAAAAAATATACAGACAAGTTAATCTGAGCCCCAATGGGGACAGGGAGCAACGACAATCTCTGTACAATGCTGTGGAATATAATGGTGCTATATAAATGAATAAAATAAATGATGGCATTAAAACCCCTCCCTACAAAGACTTTTACCATCTTTACATCACAGTGCATTCATGTCACCACACTATGTTACCGAGCCTAGCAAGGTGTCCCTAGAGTTTTTCTCCAACCCCAAACTCTTCCAGTAGGTGTCGTCCAGAAGATTTCCATCCCTTTATCCAGTGACTGCAACTTGTCTTTGACTGCAATTCAGGGTGACTTTGAAAATAGCAGAACATCTATACAGTACAACTCAATGTATCATACCATTACTAAGTAACATCAGCAATGATCAAATCTATATCTCTCCATACCAAAATAAAAGGATACATACACAGTCCAGCTGTTGCAAGGCAAGGTGCAATGTCCACCTTTCACCTCCATAGATGCTGATTCTAGAGGACTAAACTTGGTCATGTATCAGGTGGTCAACCCTTCATCTTAAAGGGGTTCTCCAGAGGATAGATGATAAGCATCTATTGCTCGAGGTCCTACTGCAGTGCTAAGACACTACATTTATTGTCTAAGAGTCCGTCCATATGACAATAATTTCTAGTCAGAAATCCATGAGGATCCCAGTTTTAAAAACCATGAAAAACCGACTGTAAAACCTTCCCCAGAGACCTCAATGGAAATCCGAGTTGTAGTCCACACAACTCGGATATTCTGAGGTCAGATTTCAAAACTGACATTTTTTTTTTCAAAAAACTTAGAACATGTTAAATAATCCCACGTATTTCACGTCCAAAACAGTTGCATCTGCATCCAAAACCCCATAGAAATTAATTGGACTGACTTAACTCTGTAAATCTGATGGAATAAAAACGTCCTCAAAATCCACACAAAATAGTGGTTGAAAACCGCATCGTCCATTGCTGTTTTTGTGATTGCCGTGTGGACATACACTAAAGGGCCTCTAAAGATAACCAAGTATATGTGAGCTGTGCTTCATTCAGGCAGACGTGGAGATTCAGGGGATCTCCCAAACCCAATTTTTTTGCAAGTTTGTTTGAACCTGTGTCGAACTAAACAGGAACAGATTTGTGCAACACCACTAACAGCCATATAAATACAGGCAGTCCCCGGGTTACATATGGGATAGGGACTGTAGGTTTGTTCTTAAGTTGAATTTGTATGTAAGTCAGAACAGGTAGATTTATTAAATGTAATTCCAGCAAAAAAAATTTGTTTTAGTTTTGGATAGTGCAGAGAAGGGTTTTTACATTTGTTTTGCTGTCTCTGCCCTTTTTTAGAAGATTTCACCTAACGTTCTGTATCTCATGTGCAGCTGTGGCATGCTGGCACTTGGGTTTTATCATGGGGCGTGACTCAGTGTTTAATGTCAGCCACGCCCCATAAGTCTCCGTTTGTAACTATGGGACGTATGTAAGTCGGAACGATGTAAGTCGGGGACTGCCTGTATATAAAAAAGTAAGTACAGAGCTTGTCCTGGACCAGAGTTTCCTTTATTCATCCCTATTAAACACCAGTTCAACAAATATTGTTAAAATCTAAAGCTTCAGGGCCTCCTAAACCAGCATTTTTTTCACTCTGACTCCAACCCTTTTTTGGGACGTTATTTTGCATATTTTTTTTAAAGCAGTTTTTGTATTCTGACAGCCCATTGACATTAAATTGTTCATTTTCCGAAATTTTCCGAGAGAAAAACAGAGAAAGATTGAACATAAAACTTTTTCGGTTTTGGAATCTGACCCCAAGAAAATCCGAGCTGGGTAGACTATAGGTTTCTCACAGGTTTCTATATCTGAAAACTGTGTCAATAACAGATGGACTCTAAGGACGCGTCCCCACGGCACAGGACAAATACCGGTTGGTTTATCCGACCCGTATTTGTCCTGTTTTTGTGCCGTGCAGACGACCGCGATGGGGGGAGGTGGCTTTTCTCCGTGATTAGCGGATTCAAGCCCTCCCCCTTCCAATTCACTTGTTCATATTCCGTCCGAAAACCAGACGGAAGAATGAATAAGTACAATGTTTTTCGGGCAGAAAACCCATGCAGTGGGTTTTCCATAGAGGCCCGTGCAAAAGTTTGCGGCTGGTTTTTCAGACGGTTTGCAAAACTGCAAACCGTCTGAAAAACCGGCCACAAACCGGTGCCGTGGGGACATGGCCTAAGGGCGACATGTATGAATGGGACTGTGCCAGTATTTTGGTGTCCTTTCAGCCCAAAAACTGGCGAAACCCTGTTCTCTAGATGTATGAGCAGACACACTCCCAAAGTAGATGCATTGTGCGGTGCGTGTGGCACTTTGTAATGCACCTGAGATCAGGGGTGTTCTGGGGGCGTCGCACCACAACCGTATGATTCCACACATTTATGACTGGAGGACGGCAAAACTAGGCGCATTACTGCTGGAACAGCCAGACCAAGTTACAAGTGGTTTACCTGAGCCTGAGTTGTCATAGTGGAACTAGAAAGCACCAAATCTATGACCCGCAGTAGAACAGGTCCATACATTCTGGTGCATTCTACACTGTTTTAAAACATTTAGAACGGGCCCCTTTTTGGCCTTAATCATATATGTCGCCCTAAATCTATACCTAACTTGGGGTTAGGGTTTTTCTTTACCGGCTTTGAATGGGTTAACTTACCCATTCTCCAGCAATTCTGGTCCAGTGGCACTTTCACGTCTATGTCCCTTCTGTCTGACATCACTTCTGATCCAACGTCACATAGGTAATGCTAATGTGGCGTCAAGTTGAAAGTCAGATGGAAGTGACATTGGAGTGACTGTGCCATGGGACTAGAAGCACTGGAAAGCAGGTGAGATAACCCATTTAAACCCAGTAAAAAATACCCTAAACCAAATTTAATGTTAGGGTTACAAGTTTCAATTAAATACGAAGCACAACACTATCCTGGAGCTCTCCTAGGCTCCTGATGGAAAATCTCAATCTAGTAACGTAATACTGTAATAATACTATACTAGATAATTATCTAACATGGTACATTTGCCATTTAAGAATCTAAGAACGCTAGTAACAACTCATATAAATCTGTTCTAGAGGTCATATATGTAGCCACACAACTTTCTTTAGACCAGAAAATAGAAAGGACTCGGGGAACTTTAGTACTGGTGACTGGGATTTTATGTGGAAATTTTCCGATTTTCTCTGTTTTTTTGCTGGGCTTTATTATATTAAGGGTAGTTCGGAGCACGACTAACAGGCAGAAATTGCTCCGTACACTCAGCCTTAGTCATTTGTTGCTTCAAAGCTTCAGCACAAAATATATTTGCCATCTGTTTAAGACATCACAAAACACAAGAGTACACACATTACACAAGCGCCCGGAGTCTATGTCCCCCCTGAGTCACCGCTGCTGCCCTCCCCCTACCCCACTGAAATAGAAAAGCGTCCTTCTTACCACTGTTAGATTTGCCAGAATTGCTCCCAAAAAACGAAAATCTTTTATTTTTTTACACTTTTCCCCTCACATTTCCCCCCCGAAAACAAACCCTTGGGTTTGGCCGTGTTTTTAAAGCCAAAAAACCTCAACTTGTTAAAAAAATTATCAATGTTCATCATACAATCAAAAAATCACCAATAAGTCCTTCCCACTTCTTTTTGGGAAATTTTAAAACGTCTGTTCATCAAATTTTTTGGTCTGGAAAAAATGTGTTTTACAGTAGCACTTCTTTTAAATGTTGCAACCCAATGCCCCCAATGAAAACAAGTTAATAGCAACATAAGGTACACAACGGGGGACAAGAACTTCCCCCAAAAGCATTTTCCCCCGGCACGGGGGGTTTCGCCGGTTTTTTCAGACGGTTTGCAGTTTTCAGACTTCTAAAAAAAATGAAAAAAAAAAAAACCTTTTTTCCCAATAGAAATAGTCAGGAATTACTCCATCACCCAACAAAAAAAATAATTAAAAAAGGATTCAATATACCCCCAGCACCAAGGGCCTGCGGAGACGGACTGCAGAGGAAACCATGACCCAATCTGGTGGGCTTGCCCTCAATTCACGCTTTCGGGACGAAATTACCCGATAAATTAAACTGGTAAGGGGAAATCAGGCTAAAACACGACCCACGAGGTGCTTTTGCAATTTTCCCAAACCTATACATATACTCGGGGGCCATAAGCTTTTTTAAAGCTCAGCGCAGCCAAAGCTCTTATACCACGTTAGGGAGGAACGAGACACCCTCCTTTCCCACTGGTTCATTAAACAACTTCATCCAGGGGATGAAGAACCCGTGCGGATCATAATCACCCCAGACAAATACATGGCCACCGGGTCAGTTGGGAAACATTTTGTAACTCCCCCCATTAAAAGCCTCATTGATACTTGTCAGGACCCCTTTTTTTTGGGGGAAGGGAAGGGCGGCACGGAGGGGAACATCCATTTCGTTTTCTTTATTTTTATCACGGGGGACCCAGTGCCTCTCCTTGGATGGGGCTCCATCCTGCTCCATATCTTTCGCTCCAGTAGGCGGCAGCAGTTTTATTGTTCCATTTCTTTTACTTTTTGGTTATATTTGACTAGTGGACACCACTTGGAAGTCAGAAAAATGTATGTACCACCAATGGCTCGCTATAGGATACAAAAGAGCCATCAATCTACTCTTGGCCCTGTAGATATGTCTAGAGGACTTGAAGCTACTTGTCCGAAAACGGACACAAGAACCAGTGATGTTTCCTTTCTTCTATGTTTTGTCTAACCCGCTTAAGGCGGGGAAAGTAGAGGAAGGGAGGAAGAAGAAAGAAAAACGCCTTATGATATATAGTGGTGACTGCCGTTTAAAAAAGTTTACATATTAATGTGGCACAGATCCGCTGAAATATGATATACCTCTTGTGAACCTTTTGTCATTTCTCTGGCTCTATGGTTGAAACCACTTGTTGATTCCTCAATAAAGCATTTGAATTAGTAAAAAAGGGAGTGGGAAAAAATAGTTACAGAAAATTAAAACGAAACCCCTTTACTTCACAATTTAAAAGATTCGTTTCTAGCAAAGCAGACTCCATACATAAATAAATAGGGTATATCAGTAATAGCCTCCTATAAATCATGAATTGGGTGCCATCGGAAGAAGGGATCAACTAGCCCTACTATCTCCCTAAAATTTTTGCACCACAATAGTAAGGTGGAGCACTCGCCCCGAAAAAGGACGACCCCACAAAGATGCGTTGACTATCCCTATAAGATGCCTACCTTACCGATAAATCACCGATCTAACACGTCCCAACATGTTTCGACCCACCTTGGTCTCTTCAAGGCACCCAATAAAGTGCTATATACAAAATCCAGTGGGAAATTGCAGAATAGAAACCTATATGGTAGACCACCGAGCGTACGGCTCCTGGGGGCTCTGGACAGGCTATGGAAAGGGCGGGCATATCATAGCCCATTTTAATTTTCTGTAACTATTTTGCACACTCCATTTTTTAATATATTTTGTCTAAAAAACTGGCCGCAAACGAGCACAACGGGGCTCTATAGAAAACCCTTGCAGCACTCCCCACTGCACGGGTTCTCCGTTCTGTGGTTTTTCAGACCGCCGGCCGCCCGAAAAACATTGTACTTGCACATTCTTCCGTCCAATTTTCGGACAGAATATGAAATATCAATGGGAAGGGGGAGGGCTCCTCCTCGCGCATCGCGGAGAACCGCGGTCCCCCTCGCGGCCGCGGGGACTGCACTAACCCAGGACAAATACCGGTCGTATAAACCGACCGGTATTTGTCCTCTGCTATAGGGACATGCCCTAAAGGAGTGTTCTCATCATAGACATTGATGGCATATTCATCAAGGCTCATTCTCCAGATCGGTGCAGGTCCTAAGTGGAGAATGAGCCCCGATTTTAATGGGAGCATTCCGATCACCTCTTCATTCAAAATGGAGAGGTTTTGGGAATCATTTTAGAGATAGGTGTGGCCCTCAGAGGTGGGACCCGCAACTCTTAGACATTGATGGCATATCCTAGCAATATCCTTATAAAAAACGTATTTACCCCTTATTGCAGCATTGTTTCCAATCTTTGCCAACACAGATCCCCACACCTTCTCATACACCAATCTTAAATAAATATACTGTCAAAGAATCAACTTGATATAAATATTTTACTTTATATCAAAAAGGTATAAAACATTATACAACCGTGAGGCTTATCGCACTATTTGCTGGAGTCCAATAGCATGGATTCCTCCAAATTAGTTTAGAGAGTTCATAGTTTAATCCTTGAACAAAGTGTTAAGCTTGAAGTCGTTTCTCTAAGATGTTTAGATTGTATTGTTATTTGTCTTGTTTGTCTTTTCTGTATATATGTAATGTTGAGTTTGCACTTTATTTTTATTAGCAATCTATAGAATGTGTTTAATAATTAAGTAAATAAGGATATGTTCACACGGCTTATTTTGGCGCGCATTTCGCAGCGTATTTAGCTGCATATTTCGCCACGTATTGCGTGTTATATGCGGCAAAATGCACGCCATATTTATGGTAATTCATAGCTCTCATAGAGCGCTATGGGTTACGCGTCGTCCCCCCGCGCGTTCAATACAATCATATTGTATGCCCGGGGGGAGAATTGACATGTGAATTGTTCATGGCGATTACGCACCGCGAACAATGCATGTCAATGGGGCCGGCGGTCTACTGCCCTCACACTCCCATGCTTTGGAAATACGCGCACAAAGCACCCAGCGTATTGCGGCGCATACTATACGTGCCGCAATACACCATGTGAACATACCCTTAGGCAGCTATATAGGTGCGCTCAGCTTTCCACCACGCATGCCGGAAGAAGAAAAATACACCTTTGAAATGTAGCAGGTTCACGTACCTAGTCCGGATTTTACATTATATACATAGGAGGAATCACAGATTATGGTAATTACACAATATTAAAATATATTTTAATGCATAACTAGGAAGCTGTGACATTCAGGAGTTACCGGAATGCCGGGAAAAAACTTTTTGAGAAATGTAATGTCAGCCATAAGAGCTGTGTTCGAGCATTGCCAGGCACATATATAACAAAGTAATCAAAGACTTTTAGTTAGAAGAAGACACAAAAATGTATATTTACTGAGGATGATAGATTGTAAACTCTGTTGTCAGAGTAAATACAGTATGTATACAGGTCCTAGATACAAAATCCTTCTATGACACAAGTGTTTCTGGACCATTTACAAGGAATAGATTGAAAGAAATTCCTTTTTTACAACAGGGATGAAGCTATAGGGATTCACAACCTAGTGGTCACATCCTATCTATATGTTACTTTAAACCAAGCAAGAAATCCAAAAGAAGCATGCAGTAATATTTCTTAAGCTGAAGGTGGATCCTTATGGCCACAACTGGTTTGGCACTGGCCAGCCTGGGATGTACAGCTCATAGGATACCTGAGATTCACCCCCTGCAAGGAGAGATTGTCTTTGGAGGATGATACTCCCCAAGTTGCCAGTACCCAGAATTGCTACTAGTTGGCAGCTGGACACAGTAGTGAAAGACATAGAAATGATTGTGGAACAGGACAGACCAGGGGCACCAATACAGGGCAGCAACATGGTCACTAGAGCAGGGCAGCAACTAGAGTGGGGGAGCAATTTCATCACCCAAACAAAGCAGCAATGTGGTCACTGGAGCAGGACAGTAAGGCAGTTACCAGTGCAAGCCAATTAATAGAGCAGGGTAGCCATAAATACAACTGGCAGGAGTTGTTGTTATACAGGACCGTATAACATCAGGTGCCAGATGTGGTGCTTAGTATTGTAGGCAAAAAGCAGAGTCCAGGAGAAAACTGGGTGAGAATCAGAAGAAGACTTGGAACAGAACTAAAGCAAAGTTCAAACAAGAGTCAGTTCAGAGTTAGGAAGACATATATCTATTGCTTTGCTGGGGCAGCAGGGTGTGGCTGTGCAATGGAAACAGGACACAGGTAAGAACATCAGGATCAAACGACATCCTGCCAGCAGGAAAAAACAAGAACAGGGCAAATTTTAAGGGGGGCCTTTACCGGCTTTTTTCAGCGGGATTGGCCCGTACTCCGTGCCGGTTTGCGCTGCGACACACCAATCCTTGCATAATTCGTAATCCACTTCTCAAAAGAGAACAGTTGATTCCTTTCTCTCCTCCCAGCTCGGAAAAATCCGCCGCGGGGGGAGAAAGTGACATGCACATTATCCAGGCCAATACGCGCCGGGATAATGCAAGTCTATGGGGCCGGCGGGCCACGGGCCCCGCCCCCGCATCCGCCCCTTATTCAAGCCGGAATTGCGAGCGCAATCCGTCTCGCAATTCCGGCTTGAATAAGCCATGTGAACCGGGCCTAAGACATCTATATCCCTGTATCTTGGAGAACCTAAAAATCCCTTCACAATGTTGGTGGAAAGTGGCCTTCTAAGGCCTTGTCCCCACGCACAGGTTTTCAGCCGGTTTTACAGACGGTTTTCGGTCTTGAAAACCGTCTGTAAACCAGCTGACAAACTTTAAAATGGACGTCTATGGAAAACCCACGCAGCGGTCCCCACTGCATTGGTTTTCCGCCGGGTGGTTTTTTTTAAGCCCCGCCGGGGTCCGAAAAACATTGAGCATGTTAAATTCTCCGCCCGTTTCGGGCGGAATATGAACATCTCAATGCGAAGGGGAAGGGCTTTTCTCCGCAAACCACAGAGAAAAGCCGTCCCCCGGCGCCATGTGCACGGCCACAAAACAGTGCGAATGCCGGTCGGGATTTCTGACCGGTATTTGCACTGTGCCATGTGAACGGCCCCTAAGGGTGCGTCCACACAGCAGGTGAAAATACCGTCCTGATTCTGATTAAAGAATCCATCCGGTATTTTGACATCTTGTATGTGGTTTTGGGGGACTGTTCTGACATATACATTTTATGTCCGAAAACCGGGCGGAAAAAATAACATGTTCTAAGTTTTTAGGAATCTGGCGGCGTCAAAAACCATCCGGTGCAAAAACTGTGCAGTGGGGACTGCTGCATGGATTTTCTGTTAAAATCAATGAAAAAGAGTGACAGTCGGTTTTCAGATGGTTTTCAAGGAGGGGGAGGGGCGGCTTTTGTCCGTGGTTTGCGGACTCAAGCCATTCCCCATCATATTAACATTTTCATGTTCTGCCTGAAAACCGTGCAGAAAATGAACATGTCCTAAGTATTTTGGAATGCCGGCGGCGTGAAAAACCATCCGGCAGAAATCCGTTCAGTGGGGACTGCGGAACAGATTTTCTATTAAAGTCTATGGGGTGTTCCTTGCCAGTTTTCAGACGGTTTCTATAATCACAAACCGTATGAAAAACCGACCAATAACCTGTGCCATGGGGACAAGCCCTAAGGCTATGTCTACATGGCACAGTATTTTGGTCAGATTTTATGTGACTGTAAACTATCCCTATAGACCGCATTAGAAAATCCTAGTTGTAGTCTACACAGCTTGGATTTTCTGAGGTCAGATTTCAAATCCGAAATCTGTTAAAAAAAAAACCTAAGAACATGTTCTATAGTCCGATGGAAAACGGCGGATTACAGCACTGTCCTATGTAGGTCGGCTGAAAACTGACCACAAAATCCATGCAAAAAGAGTGGTTATAAATTGAAAACTGGTTGGAAGTCTATATAAGAATCCGATGGTATTTTACTTCTGCCATGTAGACGATGCCTTAGAAGTGTAGTTTGAAGCTCCTGAACCCCAAGAAAAAAAATTTGTTCAGGACAACAGTCATCTAAATAAAATGTGATGGGGGCTATCACATTTTATTTAGAGCACTGTTGCCTTCCTATGCGTTAGGATGCTGAATTATTTTATTTATTTTCAACTGAATCTAGGATTTTGCTATAATTCATCTTAAAATATCTTTTTGTGATCCCAAA